>OU015491.1:173763855-173898855 GCA_907164885.2 Dolomedes plantarius | reverse complement strand
TATATATATATATATATATATATATATACTGAAGTGCCACTAAATTAGGGATACCTACCTAGTAACGAGCTGGGCCTCCTCTGGCCTTGATAACGGCTGCTACACGATGATGCATAGATTCAAGAAGTTTCTGGAAACGTTCCACGGGAATGGCTTGCCAAATATTGGCTAAAGCTGTCCATAATTCAGTAAGGTTCTTTGGTGCTGTGTGATGGCCTTTCACGTCGTGTTCCAAAACATCCCAAAGATGCTCAATAGGATTTAAGTCTGGGCTTCTAGGTGGCCAATTCATGACAGAGAAGTCAGAGAAATGCTCATCCAACCAGCCAGTAGCCAACCGGGACTTGTGAGAGGTACAGTTGTCTTGCTGGAAAACTCCATTACCGTGCGGATAACAGAACCGCATAAACGGTTGGAGGTGATCACCCTGTAACACTACGTACCGAATTGCATTGAGGGAGGTTGGTACACTGCATCAAAGATCCCAAACTGTGCCACGAAAAAACACCCCAGACCATGATTGAGCCACTATGCCCTTGTACAGTTCCAGCCAGGCATGCAGGATCCATGGCTTCATAAGCCTGACGCCATATTCTCATCCTCCCGTCGGCGCTAAGTAGTCGGAATCGAGAGTCATCACTCCATGCTACTCGTTTCCAGTCCTCTACACTCCAGTCTCTGTGCTCTCTTTCCCAGGCAAGATGTACAGCCCGATGGCGAGTATAGAGCAATGGTACTCTCGTAGGTCGACGGCTCCCTAAACCCATACGGTGAAGTGAGCGATGCACAGTCCGTTTGCTGACTGTACGACTGGCACCGTCATTAAACTGGGTGGAAATTTGAGATAATGTTTGGCTTCGCTGGCTACGTACAATACGCCTGAGCCGTCTCTCACCACGGACTGTCAAGGCTAATTGTCCTTTGCAGTTTGCCCGATCGCTAGTTTTTTTCCACCATCCATTTATTCTTGGTATACTCTTGACACTGTCGACCTTGAAAATCCTAGCTGTCTGACGATTTCGAAAATTGAATGGCCCATGCGTCGCGCACCTACGGTTTGTCCGCGGTCGAAGGCGTCTAAATAAGGCAGTTTACACATACTGGCAATTCCAACAACTAATTCAGAACAACCACAGTACGCGCTATATATGCAGTTACCACAGCGCCCTCACTTGCGCATACATGATGCGCAGTGCTACACAATTTGCATAGGCTTTGCTATCCTTAATTCAGTGGCACTTCAGTGTGTGTGTGTATATATATATATATATATATATATATATATATATAGATAGATAGATAGATAGATAGATAGATATAGATAGATATAATTGGGCTTGTGGCGGCCCTGTGGTACAGCGTGCTGGTTTTTGTTGCTGAGGATGCTCAGATCGAATCCCGGCGTTGCGCCAAGAAGAATGCCTCCGTTCGTGTCATCCCTTCATAGGGGGTAATGCTGTCCACCTATATGGTGCCCCCCCAATAAAATTGGACAGTAAAACTGCGGCGTAGTAAGGTCGAATGTTTGATTATAAGTGCCTCCACATTGGTTAAAAAAAAAAAAATTTAAATGTATGTATATATATATTCTGCGGCTTGGTACAAGAAGAGCCCAAGTCAGTTTTTTCCAAAAGGACTTATCTCTCTTTGCTTATGTCTCTTTAAAAAAATATTATTTTCTATATAAGAAGTACCCAAGTCTGTACAATGGTTTAGAACACACTTCTAAAGTATCGGACAGACTTGGGTACTTCTTACATTGAAAATAATATTTTTTTTAAAGACACATAAACAAACAAATTCATCGTGGAAAAAACTGACTTAGGCACTTCTTGTACCAAGCCACAGGTATATATATATATATATATATATATATATATATATATATATATATATATATATATATATATATATATATATATATATATATATATATATATATATATATGAAGTACCGGATTAGACGACACTTAACGCAGATATTCGGGAAAACACCCGAACGAGTACTGGTTCGTCGGGCTTTGAGTACAAAAACTCAAAATCAATTAATTCAGTTAAATTGAAAAATCCTTTTATTACTTTAAACACAGTATGGTTATCGAACAATTCAACATATTATAGGAAATGTAAAAGTGAAGAAGTAAATTATGTGTTTATGAGTAGAGAGAATGGATAATGACGCCTATTCAGTTTCCGATTCAATCTCAAAGTCCATAGAACCGCCGATCACACCACCATATATTAAACTTAGTCCCTGTTTACCACGTGACTGCCTGTGACGTCTTATTCCCAGGTGATATCCAGGTGCATATGTAAAGAACGGGGTAGTTATATAATGGGATAGAGACGATTGAAAAGGATTAAAAATGGAGCAATTTCCACTTTGCAACAGTAAGATTCTTTCGCTGGTATTATCCAGTAACAAATTCGTTATATAAATAAATAAATAAATATATATATATATATATATATATATATATATATATATATATATATATATATATATATATATAAATAAAGAGACAGAGAAATTTTCTCGAAATAGTTATGACATTTTAAAAATAAATTTTAATAATGTGTAAATAGTTGTCAAAATATATAGGTTTAGGTTTGGTAAAAGTGCTGGAATCATTTTTAACATATCTTAAAATAAAAAACTATTAGTTCTGACAATAATTTTATTTTGCCGATTTATATAATTTACGTCCATTAAATTTTGAATGTAAGCAGCAGGCTCTGACATTGTTGCATACATTACAATATGGTTGTCAGAGTCTCCTAACTACATACAACACACACAAAAAAAAAAAACAGAGCCATGCAGCGAATAATTACATTTTTGAAGCCCTGGAAGGAACATTTTTCGATTGCGCAATTGGGACAGCGTCCCTTTTCCCTAGGCAAAAGGTTGGAGAAGGCGTGCTACCGGAGAGCAGACAACTTGTCATCTGTGGTGTGTTTGTGCCCCGGGTCAACTTGTCACTCGCAGGCCCCAATGCATTCATCCCGGTTGCAAGATTGTCTCTGTCAGGCCATTTATGGCACCCACAGATTGCACGGGTCAACCCACAAGCGCCGAGGGAGTGGATGCATTTCTGAAGCGGATGAAAAAAGATGAAGTAAGAGAGAGAATGTGTGTGCAATGATAATTAATCTATTTGGTGTTAACCTTCTAAATTTAGAAACATTTAAACTTTTTCATATATTTATTCGTATCTATTAAACTATCTAAATATCTTTTTCTTTGTACTGATATATTTATATATTATGAAGTTTTTACTTTCTGAGATTGTTTCTATAATCTCAGAATGAATAACACAGTTCGGATAAATGAAATAGATTGCTTGGTTTTCAGATTTGTCTCCATATTTTACTATGGTCCAGCGCTCGTTTTGTTATTTGTTGTTTTATATAATCAGTTAAAAAATGACAATAAGTCAAAATTCTTGATATATATATATATATATATATGTATATATATATAAAATATATATACACAAATGCAGACTATATACGAGTATGTATATACATACATACACACACATACACACACACACACACACACATATATATATATTTATATATATATATATATATATATATATATATATATATATATATATATATATATATATATATACACACACAAAATGGTTAGAATTAAAGTTCCACTTTGAAACGGTCATAAAAAGAAAACTACTGGATCAACTGTTATCAAACTTGGTAATAGTTTAAAGGAGGTCATGGGAATTTCTTTTCCGCCAAAAAATGTTCAAAATCTCACCACCAGAGGGGAAATGGCACTGTATGGAATATTTTTAAACGAAATCAGACATGAAGACATCGGTTTAAAACGTGTTTAATCGTTTCTGAAACGTGTTACAAAGCATGTTCAGTATGGCGTCCACCATTTTCCGAAAGCAAGTTAAATCGCATTACTGCATTCTTAAGAGTAGCTCTTAGCATATCAGGAGGAATGTTACGGACATGTCGGTGTATTGCATCTTTCAATCCCGCCAAATTCTTTAGATTATCACCATAAATAGTGCTTTTGAGATAAACCCATAGCCAGAAGTCACAGGGGTTTAGAGGTCTGGTGACCGGTGTGGTCATTTTGTGGGGAAGTTTCGGCCTAATAATCCTTTCGTGACATGTTGCTTAAGTAAGAGTGTGACACGTTTACCAATGTGTGGTGGGGCCCCGTCCTGCATAAAAATAGTGGTGTCTTAAAATGCCACGTTGCTGGATTTTAGGTATCACGAAACATCTTAACATTGACTCTAAGCGAGCTGCAGTCACGGTGCATGTAACAGGTCCATCTGTCGACTGCTCTTCAAAGAAAATTGGTCGAATTATGAAACTAACTGTCATAGCACACCAAACGGTGACTTTAGGAGAATGCAATGGAACTGGGTAGATAACACAAGGAGCTTGTTTGGCCCAAATCCTGCAGTTATGGGTATTGACATCGCCATTTAGGTAAAAATGGGCCTCATTTGTCCACAAAATGTTCCATGGCCAATGTTCATCCATTTCCATCCGTGCAAGGATTTCCAAAGCGAAAGATTCTCTTGCAGCAGGATCGTTACGTTTAAGTTCTTGAACATGTTTAATTTTGTATTAGTAGAACTGCAGCACTTTACGGACAATTTTGTACACCGTACTCCATGGTACGTCCATTCGACGTGCGACAGCATGTACACTGCAAGTACCGTGTATGCTTTCCATTGTTGCTTCTTTCACTGCTAATGCAACAGCCTACTCGGTTTCCACAAAGCAGGTTTCCTTCTCCTCCCAGGTGCAACATATAACAAATCCGTGGCTTAAAACTTTGCCATCCTTTTCCTCAAATCCTGTGGTGTCATTGGCCCTCAGCATGACACCGCATTCCTATTACTGAACGATACCTTTGCAAAGCACGCCGTTCATTGCTATCACATTCATAATAACATTTAACTAGAAAAGCATGGTCTTGCATTAGTAGAGACATTGTCGATTCGTAACAATGAGAACTCTGACAAACAGACTAACTTTTATCTGGAAAATCAAATGACGTGTAAAGCGCATCTGCATAAATCGCTTCTTTCTTCTTGCCGTAAGCCAATTAGAAGCCATTGTGGTTTTGCATAACTCCACAAACAGGTTTGTTTTAGAAACGATAAAAAACGTTTTAAACCGATATCTTCATATCTTAGGGCCGAATTCAGGCTTCAAAATTCACAAATTAGCGATCTGTAAGAAAACAATTTCCGGAATACGCACACTCCAAATGGTAATTTTGTTTAAGTCAATGTTTCTTAAGGGTATACAAAATGTTAAACCCGTGTAACAAACGGTTAATGTGTGTGTGTGTGTATGTGTGTTAAAATGGAAAGAAAAAATACTTTCTAAAGAAAATTGTCAACCCTACTAAAAATGGAGAACTGGAGTTTAACGTAAATGCTTCGCATATTGCAGCACCTTCCTATTTAAGAAGAAAATTATGAAAAGTTGTAAATGAACGACAAGACACGAAGGCAAACCAAAATCAGAAGACCTGAAATAAACACTTTAATGACAATATCCCTCTGTCAACATAATTTCGGCACTGATTTTCATGAATGTTTTCATTTTTTTTACACACACACACACACATATATATATATATATATATAAGACAAAGTTGAAAGTGAAAAACCAGTATGATCTCTAAAACTACTTGCAGCCAGGAACTAAAAAACATGAAAAGATAAGTATTAAAAAGGTATTAGACAGCATATATATATATTTATTTATTTATGTATATATATATATATATATATATATATATATATATATATATATATATAGTGTGTTGTTACATATAGTTACCGCTGTAGTGAACATAAGAAATTGCTTTGTAGTTACAGAAATTTTTGTTATTCTAATTCGAAATGATCACTATGCTTTTGACTCTCAGGAAGGAAAAATTATCTAGCAAATTTACAGCAACACAGAATGAGCGTTTCAATTGAGTAGATTAGTCCTGTTAGGCGCATTTAGAAAGGTCTGACTTAAGGTCACAAACGTGGGTAAGAGGTCGAGTTACAATGTCCATGATGATCATTAATTTCACCAGTGACAACTATAATCTTGAAAGACAGTAGTTATTACTGCGTGCAGGAAGATAATTTAGCCTTGTTCAACGCAAAGCAATCATTTATATAATCATATATTTTACGCACATTCTGAGCTAATCTAGGAAATTTTACTTCTTTCTCGCTGAGCAGTTATTTTTCTAGATGTTCACACGAAGAAAGTCCTTCCCTCTTTTTCCTTAGAGGTCCTTCCATAAGGATGTTTCCTTGCACGCTGGTGTTGAATTTGGTATATATATATATGTGATGTTGTTCACTGATATTGCAACACTAACAAAGACTTGAATTACAGCAATGAAATTTATTTATGTGATACAATGTATAAATGACTACAATTACAGATCTGTTAGTCAAAAGAGACATGCTTAAATCCACAAGTTCTGGGAATTCACATTTGGTTGATTATATATTTAGTTGTTGGAACTGCCTAAACACAGCGTGGCATTGAGGTGCTGTTCACTGATATTGCAACACTAACATTGACTTGAGTTTCAGCAATGAAATTTATTTATGTGATACACTGTATAAATGATTACAGATTTCAATTACAGATCTGTTAGTCAAAAGAGACATGCTTAAATCCATAAGTTCTGGGAATTCCCCTTTGGTTGATTATATGTTTAGTTGTTGGAACTGCCTGCACACAGCGTGGCGTTGAGCAATAAAGATTCAAGATGGGTTCCTGTGAAATGTTGTTCCTCGCAGATTTAATCCGTATCCACAAGTGTACAATAGTGTCTTCATACTGACCAATAAAAATTTCAAGCTGTAGTATCCCACATGTGTTCTATGGGGGATCAATCGGGCGACCGAACAGACCAAGGAAGACGCGCTGCTTGTAAGTCACAGAAGAAACGTTAAACGACGTAGGGAAGATGGAGACGAATATTGTCCTATTGAAAGATAGCCGGAGGTGAGGTAGAACTTCTGGTTCCAATACCTCTCTCATATACCACTAGCTGTTTATGGAACTGGCGATCCGTAAAAGCGCAGAAATGGAATGGAATGAAATGAAATGGCACCTGAAACCTATACATCTGGAGTAAGACCATCAACATGATGCTTTACAATGCGTCTTTCTAGATGTCGTTTCCTACTATATTTGTTAACTAGGATACAGCAATCCTGCTTCTTGAGACTCGTCAGAAAACATGAATCGCCCCCATTCGGTGCACGTGTTTTCGCACTTAGTACCATTGACGCCTTTGAAGACTATGGTAGAGGGTTAAAGGAAGCACTGTAACACACTATGAGCTACAAGCCCTCTCAGAAGGAATCGTCGGCGAAGAATATTAGCTAATGGGTCGTAATACCTCGTTATTGTTCTAGCGTTGTGGATGTCTCTGTACGATTCGTCACAGCCGTGCCTTGTAAGTGCCTGTCTTCTCTCTCTGACGCAGCCATAAGTGCTCTAAAGTTCTGACAACGAAATATAGAATAAATAACGAGCTACAAGAGGTATAGAAATCAAATTCACCAAGAAAATGCTTGGGATTTGATTTTTGTAGCATTCTTTGATACCGAGTCAAATCTTAAACTTCTTTTGCTCGCACATCAAATTTGCACTTGCACACACACACACACACACACACGTGTGTATGTGTGTGTGTGTGTGTGTGTATAGGTAATGGAACAGAGTAATGTTTCTACAGGTAACTAGGGGAGCCATTTAATCGAATCTTCACTTTCCGAAAATTTAATTCTGAGACTACAGCAGTTTCTCGGTTCATATGCAGCTACATATAGGTTATTTTTTTTTAAACAATTCCACATTTACATTTTTTTATCTTTAGCCCTTTTAGCCATTTTTTTATTCTTATCAACATTAAATGCTTTTTTTATACCATCTAAGTTATTATAATAGTGTGGTAGACGTTCCCCTCACAATACTGTACATTATATATTCTATTTGTAATTTATATTGTATTACTGATCTGTAAACTTCCTGAGACTGCAATTGAGGGTCGCTCTTAATATTACAGGGAGGATGGTAAACTTTATTTACCATCCTCCCTTGAAAAAGTAGAGATGGTCAGTCATTAGAATATTTAAAGGAATGCAATTTCAAGAAGCAGGATTGCTTTATCATTTTAATGGATAATTTAAAGAAATTGCACTTACTATGCACAACCTACAGCTTTCATTAGAATTAAAATTAATCTAACAACTCGTATGAAAGATTTCCCAAAGTTTCATTAAAGCAGAGAGAATAAAAGTCTACCGGTTATGTTTTCAAGAAACTACCGGTGGTCCGTGTAAAAGAAAATTTACTATGTCTGTGTTTGCTTGCAAACAAGGATCGTTGTATCCGAAAAGATTGCATGAGAATTTAAATTGAAACTCTTTATTAATATTTTTTTATACTTTGAAGTTACCCCAGGGCCTCAGAACATTTTGTACAACACTGGTTATGACCCTGTTGAATAACACAAATGGTGTTTTACACATATAACTGAGAAGGATTTAAATAATTAGTACGTTCAGCACGTATTTTTTAAACGACCAACAAAACACTGCAGGAACTCCTCCGTCAACACGAATGCAAGAAAAACGAAAATTAGGATTAGTTTGGTTCAAACGTTTTAACCAAGCAAATTATCCTTGTCAGACGCATTAGGGAAGCATATGAGCATAAGGGGTCAGAGCAGAGGTTTAAAAGTTGAGAGAACTTATGCATTAATTAGGTTAGCGAGAGCTATCATCATGTAAGACAGTAGTCATTTCTGTGCGGCTGGAGATCATTTAGACTTGTTTCAACGCATGCATTCATTCAATTAATCACATATTTGCTGGATTATGCACATTAGGAGAGCTAATTTGTGCCTCGTTCTCCGCAAGCTGTTAAATGTCCATGAACGCTCACGCTAAGTAGTCTGTAAAATTGTCCCGGCCCTATGCTGGAGTCCAAATGATAAGAGTTAAGGGGCTCCGAAACTGCTTGTTATTCATTTGATGGATGTTCCTTTCTGGCAGGAAATTAAAGAAATGGCTGGACGCGTTTCCTATTGTGTTCCAGAATCAATTATAAATTTGTTAAACTTAAGGGAAAATAAAGGTTTCTATTCAGGGGGTGGTGATATATTTCCAGTTATAACAGATGTTCGATGATGAAAATGTGAATATTTAATGTTATATAGAATAATTCGAATTATCTATTATATATATAAAACAGTTCCGTAACTGACTGACTGATTGACTGACTGACTGACTGACTGACTGAACTGACAGATAATGCACAGATCAAACCGCTGGACCTAAACGGTTGAAATTTTGCATGTCGATTCTTCTTATAGTGCAGGGATGCACTAAGATAGATTTTTGAAAAATTCTTCTTAGATTTTTGTAAATTAAATTTTTAAGCTTTTTTTTGTAACATTCTTTAAAGTTTGTACTTAAAATAATAATCTGAGGGTTATAAAATTTATATCACGAGGAAGATCATAAAATTTCCTTTAAAAGGAAATCTTTTTCGAATCTTTACTTCCATTTTCTGATTTTTCGTGAATTTTAAAAGATTAATTTTTAGAATTTAATTTATTAAATGCTGATCCCGTGGTTTCTTTTCTTTTTGTGATACTTTAAACTAATATTGCGTCACGTCCATAACAACGAAATAAATTGACAAAAAAAGTCTTTTCTTGCTGATGCGGCAGATGATTGGACATTATCCAAAAAATATTAAAATACAGTAAAAGAAATGTTCCTCAAACTGTACTATTTTAGCTGTACTTTATTCTTTAGTAAGTTCTATTAGATTTAATTTCAATATTTTTCTACAGGGAATAAAAATATCCATTACGATTTTTTATAATTTTTTTGGCATGAATTGCATACATTGACCGTTGTATTTATTATAAAGATATATATATATATATATATATATATATATTTGGCATTAACTGCATACATTGACCATTGTATTTAATTTGAATGTACTCAGTAGCGAAGCACGGGTAGTCAGCTAGTTAATATATAAACACGATATTTAGATATTTTTATAGCCCTAAAACGGAATGAAATTACAGAAAAATATGTGATGTCTGGGTGCGCAGCCCTGTCTGGGTATTTGCAAGTTTATTACCCATAGCGAGTAAAACAATTTCCAGAAAACAGCTGTTCATTTTAAAATAAGTTAAGCGGGGGAATGCCTTTATAACAGAGCCCATCTACTCGGTCTCTTAACGCTCCCTTCTAAGCTATCTCCAAACAAACGCAGACAACTTACCCCATAAAAAAAGCCTAAGGTTTCTTAATGTTTCCATTTGAAATTTCACTAAAAGATGTAACTTCTCTTTCGTTTTGAGGCCAACAATACATAAAGCTGGTGTTAAATTTATTTATTTATTTTTGAAGACACTGATTTTTGCTCGGAAATGACTTTTTATTCGTGTCTTTGCCCAACTGTGTATTATTATGTTTTTTCTAACAATCGGGTATCACTGAGAACAAAAAAACATTTTCCATGACTGGGAACTGAATGAAGGGTCCTCACCTCAATAAAGGCATTCTACCGACAAAAACTGCATGGGATCATTGAGGACGTATCATTATCAGTGCCTTTCCTCCCAACTGTGGAGCTCGCATCGTGTGCAGCAAATTCCCAGCTAATTTGGTGTTAAGCTACACGTATACTTTGTACTATGTAAGTGTGCGAGCTACTTACATTAGGTTTCGCAATACCTTGACGAAACAGGCAATGTTTACTGTCGAACCCCGTTATAACGAACTTCAAGGGACCAAAGGTTTTGTTCGCTTTATCCGGTGGTTCGCTATATTCGAACCGTTAAGAAAAATGCAAGAGTTCACAAAATGTATAACTAATGTACTGTTTAAAAAATGATAAAATCTATTAAAAATGATCATTAATGAATTAAATCGACTAAAACACATCACATTAAACTGAAACACTACTAATTAAATGACGTACAATAGGAAAACGGAGGGACCAAAATTTTCGTTCGTTATATACCGGGTTCGCTATAACGGGGCTCGACTGTACTGCACTTCACAAGTGCTTATTTGGTATTAAAGTTTATAAAATTGTAAATAAGTAATTTATTCAAAATTATGTAATCCCGGTAATTACTTGTAGCACATGGCTGGTGGTTTGATGCTATCGAAAACTAAATTCTGACAATAATCTCTATCTGATGGACTTGAAGGAAATCGAAGAAGGATTACAAAAAAATGTATTAAACCTTGTTTTAGCACACTTTAATTTATATTGGATATGTACGAGTATTACGAAATTATGCGTATTATGCTATTGTGCGAGCTATACACATGTATCGTAAAATTTTAGTGAAACTTAGGCAGTGCTTATTACATTTTTACAAGTGATAATTCGTTATTGAATTTTATACAGGTGAATACAAGTAATTTACTCATTTATGTGGAGGTGCGATATCATCAAAAACTAAACTTTTGGACTCGGATCAAGTTTGACTCCTCAGCATAAATAATACAGATTAAACTGCATTTTAAAACATAGTTTAATACGCAGTAATGCACGTTATGTGAATGTACGATCTATATGCATAAGTTTCGTTTCACTGTAGCGAAACTTAGTTGGCGTCATGCAAAAAAAAGCTCTGATTTTTGTAGCGAGAAGGATGCTTAATTTTCTTATTGTCAGACTTGTATTTATCATGGCCATTCAAATGACTTGCCATCTATTTGGCAGCCAGCTTTCGTGCCGAGCGCTCCAAAGCTATCATTTACTCCCGGAACTGTCGATTTCGCGCCTAGATTTGTGCGCCGCACCCCCGGTTACTGGCTGTCCCTTGGCAATACGCTGGTCGTCAAGAGGAGAGCGGCGGACAACTTGTCATCGGCCGGTATGTGTTTGCACCCCAGGCAACTTATCACATACAAATGCATTCATTTGGACAGAGCAAAGAGATGATTGCATGTGTCATAGCGCCAAAAGACTGACCTTTGAGTAGTGGTCAGCGGTGTTCGGTAATGGACGCTGACATGAGATATATGTCAACGGCGGTGGAAAATAGGAGAGCCTGCATGACAGTCATTCTTTGATCGATTGCGCAATAAGAGCTGAGAAATTGATTGATATAAATGAAGTATTAAGAACCGCTTCTGAGGAACGCTGCATGGCAGAATGATGAAGTTTAGACTAGAGGATTTAATGCGAGTTTGCGTGCATGGGGGGCGGGCGAGCTATGCGCATATGAATGCTATGTGCACATATATAACACGCATATATCATTGTATTTGTCTAATCCCAAATATTAAACTGACATATAATATTTGAAGCGTACTGAATACAATTTCGAATATATTTTTTGAAAAATAAAAAAGTCTAATTTATATTTTTCAGTAAAATATATTGAAATAGAGCAGGTTTTCCCAACCTTTTTCCTACATCTACCCCTTTTAAAAGAATGATTTTCTTTATCGACTTCCTCACATTTTTACCACGTTTTTATTAACTCGCTTTCATGTTTGTACAGTACAAATCTTGCAATCGATTTTTAACTAATTTCCCGACTAGTTAGACATTTGAAACTTTTAGAATAGCTCAGAACACGATGACAATGCATTCTTTTATTACTTTTAGCCATCTTTAAGCAGAATTGAATTCATTTTCAGTTAATTTTGTTGTCTATGAAAAGTTAGTTCGGAATAACTTCTTTTCGTTTCAGCAGTCCATTTTTGTGTGAGTAAACTGTCCATGGTTTATTCATTTGTCCTTTGTCTAATGTTTGTGTTTGTTCGCACATTATCCGAATAAAAAATTGCCTTAAGCATTATTGTTTGTTATTATATTGTTGTAATTATTCGGGTAATGTGTTTACATGTTTGTCCCTTGTTGGGTCAGTAACGGTATGACGCGTCATATATGTAGTTTACACTACACTTAGCCTCTCATACTCAATATTCCAAGCCTCACCTCCACGCGGTTCACCTGGTACTCCAAAAAAAATTGGAAACCAAGTAGGTTCTGGTATTAATGTTTGTAAAAATCTCATATATGTAATTCAATTAATAAATGTTTGAAAATTTCTTATAATTGCTCCCTTTATTACGCATTTGATCATTTTCTTTCAAGTTAATGGGATAATTCATCAAAAAAAAATTTTTTTAAAGTATTTTTTAATACATAGAATTGTCAAGTTTATATGTTTCAACAAAAAATTTAAAAACGTGGTATATAAAAAAGTTCTTTTTATCTTGTAATTATTCTCTATGTTATGCAAGATACAACATAATTATAATACTAATAATTGCACATAAAACTCTTAAAGATAACAATTTGACCAGGAATGTGAACAAAAAATTAGAAAAAGTGGTTTATTATGTTTATGATTTATTGTTTTTGTACTATTTTATTTTTAATTTCAAAAATATAAACAAGATTTCAGAAACACAGATTGTAATTGCACAAAAGTTCGATTTCAATTAATGTGGTAGTTGTGCATGATGCATTGATACAATTTTTTTAATGTTTGGCCTGAAATTGCTTATCATCGTATAGTCACAATAACTAACATAACGAATATAAATATATATTTTACTAAACAATTTTTCTGACTTATATGTAATTATAATATAATTTTTTTCGACACATATACAGAAGCGTCATGACATTCGACTTTAGATGGGTGGATCACTCCACCCTATGCAAATCTGTATTTATACATATTAAAACGGATATTATTATCTAATAATTACATTCCTAAAAAATTAAATTCAATTTTAAAACAGAAAAATTTATCATCGACCCCCAATAGACCCCTGGAATACTATAGACCCTTTTCAAACTTCCATCGACCCCCAAAGGGTCCACTTGGACGTCGTTGGGAATCCCTGAAATAGAGTTATGATTTTAAATTAAGCTTTAGACATATTTCCGCCAACTTTCATTTAACTATTCACTTGCCAGTCTAGTGGTTCTAACATCAGTATATTAGAATTAAGCCTATTCACTTTAATATATCAATATTATTAAGTACTTTATTTTTCAGTATACAAATATAAGTATTAATTATTAAGTCCATAAAAAAATTGAACTCACTGATACGTTTTTAAACAATTTAAAAAATATATTTCTCTATTAATATTAAGTCACTAATACATTACGTCTTCTTGAACCTTCTAACTCTCTCCAAGCTCCTTCGATTTAAGAACAAAGCATTACAAACATTAAGAAATCCCATTGTTTTTTGCATAAATAATATAACGTAAATGTCTGACTATATGTTCCAAGATTTGTATATTAGAATTTAGAATTAGATTTAGTATATCGGCTTCATTTTAGATTCATTTCTAGATTTTTTAGAATTTTTAGAATCATGTTTTACCATGAAACAAAATCAGAAAAATTTGACCTTAAGCTTGATATTTTGTGGTTCATCCTGTACCCTCTGTTTTATTCAAGATTTAGTCGTACGCGTGCATAGTCAAACCTGCAGTCATTAACAGAGTGATCCTTTATTTTGCATGAACAATTTATCGTTTCTCTATATACTTAAAGATTAGTATACTATATTTTGTCGTTGTTGTTGATTCTAATGCCCCTTGGCCGGAATATGTTCCAGACCAGGTCCATATAGGCTAGCGGGCTGACGGGGTGCGGCTCCGGTTTATAATAGCACCTCAAGGGTCAGAGTCCGATTTAGCCAGATGCCACCCAAATTTTGACAAAGCTATCCCAGGGGTAACATCTGGAGGGATCGTACCCTCTTCCACCCTCTATGACCTCATAGAGGGACTTTCTGGTCTACGGATTTAACGTGCCCATATCCGGTCTAGACACAGAGGTTTCTAATGGTGTTTTTCGGGATTCAGTACGAGCACCCTCAGCACCGAAAGCCGACGCGCTACCACTAGGGTACCACTGGCCTCATATTAGATTTTACGTGATTTTACTATATTTCTGTACAAGATCTCATTATATTACTGTACAAGAATTTAACATTTAGTGTTTAGTGTAACATGATTTAGTGTTAGACTTAGAATATAAGCTTAGATGTTTCATCCAATGAAACGAGAAAAATGAGGGTCTTAATAAGACGGTAAAATTTTCCCTAATCTACATTTAAAACCACTGCAAGAGTGTGTAAAATGCTAATGCAACTTTCGTCCAACAGTTGAGGCAACTCACTTTCCGTCTGCATAAACACCATGCTGCCAAGAAAATCTTTTCGCAGGCCAAAAAAACCGTACTGGTTGAAAGACAGCAATAACAAACCCTTTTTTTTTGTTGCTTAAATACTCATTTAAATTACGCGCGTCATTTTCTGGCATTTTGCAAACGGCGAAACTCAATTCCATCATGAATGCTTGATACTTAGTGCCTGAGTACTTAGTGATGGGGAAATAAGGAATTAACAAGGCACGATTGTTGTTGATGGGTTTTAATGGGCCACTGTGTCATTGGGCTGACTTAACCACATTCTAGATTTTTTGAATGCGTGAAACTTTATGCGGTAAGTATCTTTTCTCACTAATATCTGTTAAAGAACGGGTACGCCCTTTCGCTAAAAAGGAGCGTTGCAAATTGAATCTTTAATGAATTGATGTTAGCAATTCACGTACCTCTTGCATGTTTGCTAAATTTAATTCTTACGTTTAAAGAAATTAATGTAGAATTAAAAGTTATTACCAGAAATTACCAGTTTTGTTTTTCTCCAGCGAAGTTAAACTGAGCATGTTACACATAAACTTACATATTCATGCGAACGAACGAACACGAACACACGAACGAACACACACACACACACACACACACATATATATATATATATATATATGGGAAAGAGGCAGACCGTACCAGAAGATTGCGGAATAGCTACGTTGTGCAGAATGGCTACTAGATGTCGCTGACGTTTGCGCGGCAAGGTAAAACGTGCGTGAAGAGAAAAACAGGAGAGCGATCGCAAGGGAGTGACGAGTTAGGTCATCTCCGCGAGACTGCCCACGCATCGAATTGATTTGTGTTAAATGGTGAAGAGAGCGGTTATTTTAATTCTGAATGTCCCTATAACTGTCTAGTAAATGTCCCGTGTAATTGTCATGTCCCAAGAATAATAAATAGTGTTTGTTTGTGCAAAAGTTGCATTATCATTCCCCTAGACATCTTGCCATCCTATATATATATATATATATATATATATATATATATATATATATATATATATATATATATACTCAAGAGCCAAAACATTATGACCACCTGTCAATAACGAGTTGGCCCACCTTTGGCGCGCAGCACAGCTTCAACCCGCCTTGGCATGGATGCCACAAGTCCTTGGTAGATGGCCGGAGACAGATTGTACCAGATGTTTAAGCAACGGTCACGCAAATCCGAGATATTGCGAATTGGTGGTCTTTGAACTCTGAGCTGCCATCCCATGACATCCCAAATGTGTTCTATCGGATTGAGATCCGGTGAGTTAGGCGGCCAGGACATTAACTGGAATTCATCATCATGTTCCTGGAACCACTCCAACACAATTTTAGCCTTGTGACACGGGGCGTTGTCCTGTTGGAACATTCCATTTCCAGCTGGAAAAACAGAGGCCATGTAAGGGTGCAACTGGTCCGCAATGATGTTCAGATACCCTGTAGCATTCATGGTCTGCTCTACCACAACCACGGGTCCCAGAGATGCCCAAGAGAACGTCCCCCAAATCATAATACCGCCACCACCGGCCTGTGTATGACCTACTGTACATTGAGGGAGCAACAGTTCGCCTGAAAGACGGCGTATCCTGACATGGCCATCGGCGTGATGAATGACAAACCGTGATTTATCTGACCAGGCAACTCTCTCCCACTGATCCATGCACCAGTCGCGATGTTCCCGGGCCCAGCGCAGGCGCAGTTGGCGATGACGCTTGGTCAGGAAAGGCACACGAGTGGGACGTTTGCTGTATAGCCCCATATCCAACAGTGTCCGCTGAACAGTGTGCTGCGATACTATTCTACTTGGCCTTGCATTGTTTTGGGCTGTCAGCTGAGCCACTGTCTGGCTCCGGTTTTGCTTCACCATGCGAGACAGTCTCCGACGACCTTTTTCTTCGATAGCGTGTGGACGTCCAACACCATGTCGTCTACTGCTGGTTTCACCGTCATTCATCCACTTTGCATAAGTACTAACAATTGTAGGTCGCGAACAACCCACGAGTCGTGCAGTTTCGAAAATACATGTTCCGAGCCTTCGAGCCATTACAATCTGCCCTCTATCAAAGTCGCTTAGATCCGCAGCCTTTCCCATCACACACAGAAGTAAGTGAAAGAATGGTTCTTCAGACTCTCCAGCAGCAGTTAAATACCACTTCCACCTGATCACGTGCCTTCCACGTCATCCAGGCTAATTCATTGCAAACTGTAGGGGTGGTCATAATGTTTTGGCTCTTGAGTGTGTATATATATATATATATATATATATATATATATATATATATATATATATATATATATATATATATATATATATATATTGTATTGAATTTTCGAAATAAATTATTTCTTTTTTCAAGAAAATTTTTTCACTCTTCCTCTTTTAAGTATAATTTTAAATATCTCGGGGGAAAAAAGACTTCACTCCCCCCTTTTATTGTTTGTTTATTCTCTCTCTCTCTCTTTTATTTACTTATTTATTTTTGAAACACTCAAAAGCTAAATACAATAACATCACTCAACAGTTTTATTATACAATAAATTAAGAAACATGTTTTTTTTTCCTTTAAATTTATTTAACTCACCATTCATCTTTATCTCGATGTTATAGAATTTAAAAAATTAGATAAACAAACCCAAATTTTTAAAAATTGTTTAAACATTTTCCCCCCTTTTCATCACAGTTAGACCTGGTTAGACTCCTACCAACGTATATTAGAAAACAACGCTCGGAACGCAATAAGGAAAACTGACCGTTTCTCGCGTCAGATCAAACATTTCCATTTAATATCGTAACTATTCAATATAATTTTCAGAATTACACTCCACGTCTCCGGGCGCAACGAGCTCTCTTTGCTTTCTTGTTCCCTCGGGGGGAAGTAGGGGGGGGGGGGGGGGAGGCGACACGCTCGTTCCTAGGGCTTCATCCGGAGTGATGTCCCTCGTTTTCACGCCCAGATGCGATCCCGGAGAGATAGCCGACCGTGTCACACTCAATATAGCTTCAAAAGACTGACTTCTAAGCGATGGTCAGCGGTGGTCACTGCCAGATGTCGATTTGAAGCGCGGACGGAGGATAAATACTGAAAGGGGGTGAGGGGAGGGAGAAATTCACAATTAGGGATCGGCTGAATATGTAGTAGTCGAGTTTGCGACGGGGGGTAAAGGGATTCCCTCTCGAGCGAAAATGTGCCTGCTGAGTAATAATTTTCACATGTCAGCTATTTATCTATATACATAAGAGCCAAATACAGTGATACTTCTGTATAGCGTCCAGTAGTGGTTCCGAAAAAGAGTGACCGTTTTGAGGGGTGGCCGTCGAATAGAGGGTGATTACGCGAGAAGCTAGCAATGATTAGAGGATATGATACTCAGCAAGTAATTAGTAATTATGATTCTTCTACAATGGCTAATCCCCACACTCTCTCTCTCTGTTTGTGTAAGATTTTTGAAAAATTAATTGTATTCATACATCGTAGGTTACGGGGTCAGGTAGTAGAATTTCATATTCGCCTACAGCAAAAATTTAACTTGTAGCTTCATACTGATAATATGTGGCAATAAAGTTGATGTTCTTTTATGGTAAGACCGCTATTAGCAAACATAACCATTTCAAATGAACAATTAAAAAACATAAATAAATAATATAAATTAATAGTTGAATTTTAATTATTAATTTATATTATTCCTGTTTTTATAATATCCATATTTAATATGAATTTGTCATTTTATTCAATTTTTATTATTTTAAGGTACATAACTTATATATTAAACCATATTATCTTTTTAATATAAATTATATTGTATTGTATCACTCATTCTGTTTAATACATCCATACATTCATACAAACATACATACAAACATACATACAAACATATATACATACATACATACATACATACATACATATAACAGAAAAATTAAACACGCAGGAAAGCCAAACCAAGAAAAAAATAATTTAGCTGTTGAATGATCTAATAATGTTTAACTACACCAATGTAACTTTAAAAATAATAATAATAACTTATGATATTAACCTCTTACTATTATATTTACTATTGTATTAATATTTGTAGAATTTAATTAAAATATCAAATATCTTAAATTTATTTAATTAATTAGTTCTCTAAAATTCTGCTACTTAATATTATTATATAAATATTTATTTATTTCATTAAATTTTATTACGTAACATATTATATATAAAATTCATTTTACTGTTAAAACTATTTGTGCATTAATATTTACCAGTGATACATTACATTTTGTTACAATATATGAAAAGTGCTAGTCTGTAGATCGGAAAATACTAATTACTTTACTGATAAACCAATCAGGATAATTGTTTTTATAAAGCATTGTTTTAAAAGCGTCAAAAAGTTTGTTCTTATTTCATTCCGAGTATAGTCTATTTATTCGTATTAGTTGATTAACTGTATTATTTTTAAAAATTGATTTATGATAATAGGTTTTGAAGTTTTGATATTAGACAGTTTGTAAGGTATACACAAGATTCGATTCACAAGAATCGAACTTTTGAGTGAATTAAAGAAGCTGCTTCAGATATGCTAATTTTGGCATACGCGCTTAGTATAAATACCACGCAGCGTCATTAATGAAAGAGAGGGAGTTGTTGTTAAGGTTGAAAAGGTGTTATCCTGCGCTAGTGCTTTACGGGCCAGAAGTTTACGTGGCAGTACTGCTGGTTTGACTTACTGTTCGTGAGTATAAAAATATATTGTCCTTAAAAGCTGTATTTACATTCCGTACAAGTAGTACGCATGCTTATTGCTGTAAAAGCCAATTATATGTGCAATGAATCCAATAAACATTGTTTCATGTATAAACTGCGTTTGTATAAAATTCAAATAGAGTGCCACTTCAAATTATATACACCCAAGTCTGGGTAGAAGTGAGCAAGGATTCTCTATAAGTTTCAAAACTATAATCATACCTCACGATGTTTCTCTGGTCGGAAGAATATAAGTCATTACTCCCGATCGAAATCTCTTAATTTGCTCTAACAACTCTCTAACGATGAAAACTACTTTATTGTTATCTGTTTGATAAACGTTTTCTTCATTTGTGATACAACAGCCAGACCTGGAAACTCAATCCCGGTCAAACGTGCGGACTAAGCCATTTGTAGTGTTGCTCAGCTATGTAATTTTCTTCGCTAATGACCCCTACATTTTTCCAGGCTGAGAGATACCGGGAACCCCCGTTTGAAATCGCTTAGTTTGTTATAAGAGCTTTAATATGATGCAAACTACCTTTCTATTTAAAAGCAAACAACAAAAATTGCACTTCATTTAAAATACAACTTCCAAACTTGGGAAACGAACACGTAATTAACAATCCTTGAATGCCACAATAAATTAAAAATTAGCTCTACAAGTATAACGATGCTTTATAAAATAAATTAAAATTTCCCACGCCGTTTCTTTAGAATTTTCAGTTGTGCCTGCATCTAGAGTTTCGATGACCCTTACAACTGTAAATTGTACATAGCAACAACCATACCTAATACTCCTCGGAGTGGACGATAGCTATGAATTAGAACGAAACAAGTCGCCTTCCTTTTGAATTTATCGTAGAATTGAAGAGGTGTTGATTACATGTGAGTTTTCTACAAGTTTCTTGTTAGTTATAATTTACCTTATTTTGAGAACCGATCCATGAAGCCTCTGCACGCCTGTCCCTAATGACTTGAAGTAACGTTATTATCTTCATTAAATCATCGAGCTGAATTATCAATCATCAGTATCTGATTAACAAAATACGAAATTATCTCCATCATCTTTGAGTTATCATATTGCGAGGAAACTTTTTTTAAAAAATTTTTGCAGTGAAAGTTTTTTAACGGAACATAATAACAATTTTTCAAGCTTCTAAAATACCTAAGTGAATCATAACAAAATGTAGATGGGCGAAGAGTAAGGAAATAATTTTTTTTTTTTTTTTTAATTTCCCTGGGAATTGTGTGAATTCCTTAATACACCTTTTGTTGTGTCGACAGACAACTCTCATTTCGGATAATGCCCAGTTAGAAAGGGCATTACAGGCCTTTCAAAGCAATTAAATCTGATTTCACTTTAACCCCCGTGTACAAGCACAAATTCTCTGCGATGAAAATTAGAAATCTAAACCTATTTCCAATTCGATTCAAACATTTCCATTTCATAACTGGAAAATTTAATGCAGTTCATCCAATAACATTTTCCCGTCTTCATGGAAATGCAACGAGCCCTTATTTTCTTGTTCCCTTGGGAATGCATATGTTTGTTCCAGTCCAGGGCAAATACGCCATTTTCGCTCACAGAGGCGATCCCGGAGAGATAATTGCCCGTGTCGCAGTCAATAGCGCCGAAAGACTGACCTTTCGGCGGTGGTCAGCGGCGGTCAGTGGCAGATGCTGAGATGAAGTGTGGAAGAGGGGTAAATAGAGAGAAGGGGTAACCTCACAATTAGGGATCTATTGAATATGTAAAAGGCGACTGCGTGGAAAGGGATTTAACTGCAGTTCAAAATGAGATATGCTGTGTAAACAGTTTCGGTGGTCCGAGGCGTCGGATGGGAGATAAAATGGCAAAATGGATGTCAAATGCCAATCATGCTTTAATGTCGGGTTTTGTTGTTTACTTAAATATTAGATATGGGATTAAACGCATGGGAACACTGTTCGTAACCATCGCGAAAATAGGTTTCACTTATGATTTGATTCTTTAACTACGTTACATCGTCTAAGAAAATATTTTGAAATTTTTGAATAATGACTTATACTTAAAACTGAAAATAAAATTTAAAAAAACCGTATAAAATGTATACATTTTAGTAACTAGAAACATTTTTTTCTTTTTTCTAGTTTTGAGTCTTACGTCATTAGTCAAATTTTTTTAAATTTATTCTGAGAAGGTAAACATAGAAATTATTCCATTCAGTTACTAAAATTTAAACGTTTAAAATATTAAAAAAGATATAATATACTAGCTGAAAACCCGCGCTTCGCTACGGAGTACATTCAAATTAAATACAACGGTCAACGTATGCAATTTATGCCAAAAAATAAATATATATATTTATAATAAATGCGATGATCAATGTACACAATTGATGTAAAATATATATCTATCTATATATATAGATTTATAAAAAAATCGTAAGGGATATGCATTTTTTTTAGATAATATCCAATCGTCTGCTGCATTAGAAAGAGAAAAAAAAATTTTTTTTGTCTATTTAGTTGTTACGCACGTGACGATAAATTTATTGAAAGTACCAGAAAAAGAAATCACGTGATCAGCATTTAATAAATTAAATTCTAAAAATTAATCTTTAAAAATTCAACAAAAATCAGGAAATGGAGGTAAAAATTCGAAAAAAAATTTCATTTTGAAGGAATTTTTATGATGTTTCAACTGAAATAAATTTTATAACCCTCAATGTATTATTTTAAATGCAAACGTAAAAAAAGTTTAAAAAACAGCTTAAAAATTTATTTTAAAAAAATCTAAGAAGAATTTTTGAAAAATCTTTCTTAGTGCACCCCTACACTATTAGAAGAATGCCATGCAAAATTTCAGCCTTTTAGGTCCAGCGGTTTGGTCTGTGCGTTGTATGTCAGTCAGTGAATGAATGAGTCAGTTACGGAACTGTTTTATATATATAGATTACCGTAAAATCTCGAGTATAATACGCACTTTTTTTCATATTTAGTCCGCAAAAATGAAGGTGCGTATTATACTCACGTAAAAAAAAAAAAGCACTTTTAAACATTGGATAAAGGAACGTACAACAACTGTAAGACATTGTCGCAACACGGGTGCGTGCGCATCTGCACTCCGTGATTCATCCGCCCGTTTACTAAGCAGGTATTCCTTTTAAACAAACGGAACTCACAGTTCGTATCGTCAAGTGAGGTTGTGATACATATTATGACGGCAACAATAATTATGACATGGAAGCAACAACAATAGATGAGCTGTATTCTAGTTGGAAGTGATTAAGACTGATAATTTTAGAGTATTATTTGTTTTGAATTAACAATTTAAGTTTTTTTTTCCTACCGAATTTGACGTTTTCGTTTCACTTTATTACAAATTTTATTTATGTTAATAAATATTTGTTCAATTTTTTAATAAAATATTGAAAAGTTATGGGTGCGTATTATAGTCGAATTTTACTTTTTCCGATAATTTCGCGCAAAATCAAGCATGCGTATTATATTCGGGTGCGTATTATAGTCGAGATTTTACGGTAAGCTCTTTCATTTAGTTCATCTTAATACCACATTGGTTTACTGTTGTTTTTGTTTTGTTTTTACTTAAATTGTTTTAGTAATAAAAGTCGACTTTCATTACCTCAAAAAATTTTAAAGGAGTAATATTCAAAACTGGACAAGAGAAAAAAAGTATAAAATATTAATCTCTTTCATTTAGCTTATTTTAATGCCACATTGGTTTAATGTTGGTTTTTGTTATTTACATAAATATTATATATGGGTTTGAACATGTGCGGACACTGTACGAAAATTCGTAACCATTGCAACAATTTTTTCAATTCTGATTTGATTCTTTAAATATTTTGCGTTTCACCATCTAAGAAAATATTTAATTTTTTTAATAATGACTTTCAATACTGAAAAAATCAAAAAGGAGTAATACTCAAAACGGGAAAAAAAAATAATGTTTAAAATATGAAGCTCTCTTATTAGGTTATACTGATGCCACATTGGTTTAATGTTGATGTTTGTTATTTACTTAAATATTACATGTGAGAAAAAGTATATTTAAGTACACTGTATGAAAATGTGTAACCTTCTAATTTATTTTTATAAATCTGATATGATTCTTTAAAGAATGGTATTTACGTTTCACCGTCTGAGAAAACATTTTAAAATTTTTTTAATAATGACATAAGACCTGGAAAAAAAGAAGAAAAAAACATAAGATATTAAGTTATTAAGCTTATCTCAATGCTACATTGGTTTTATTTTATTATTTTTTTCCCACTTAGATAGAACATATGTGATAGAACATGTAGGTACACTGTACGAAAATTCGTGACGATCGCAAAAAAATTTTCAATTCTAAATTGATTCTTTAAAGAATGGCGTTCACGTTTCCCCTTCTTAGGAAATATTCAAAAAAAATTTGGATAGTGACATAAAACTCAAAAATAGAAAAAAAAGGTCACAAAATATGAAGCTCTTTAATTTGATTTACCGTAATGTCACTTTGCTTTAATGTTGATTTTTGCTATTTACTTAAATATTCCAATTACTTTCTATATTCCTCACGATACTTGAATAAAACATACGAAAAAACGATTCGAAAATTCGGAACTTGCTTCAAATATTTTTTCCTTCCTTTACAGTTGTGATTTGATTCTTTATCAAATGGTATTAACGTCGGCCTTTTGGGAAAATATTTTGTAACTTTTTTAATATTGACACAAGACTCTAAAGTGAAAAGAAAAAAAGCAAATATTAATGTTAAGTTTTAATTGAGGCTTACCTTAGTGCCAATCATGTTTTAATGTTGGGTTTTGTTATTTGTTTAAGTATTCGGATAAACCATGCGGGAAGACAGCATGAAAATACGCAACTAATTGCAATTTAATTTTAAATTCTAATTCTATTCTTTACAGAACGGTATTTACATTTAATATCATTATTACATTTAACTCATTACCTTCAGAAAAATATTTTGATACTACATGAGTAATGACAAAAAACTCAAAACTTGAAAGAATAACCCCATAAAATAGTAAACGGTTACATTACAAAATTGGTTAAAAATAAAAATAGCAAATGTACAACAAAATATATACTTCCAGCAATATGGTAATTTAAAAAGAAAGAAATGTACTGATATATTATTAATTAGAAAATGATGACAAATAACTTCTTTATAGTAAAACGAGGATATTAAACCATACAGAACTATGCAATGATGTGAGCAGAGTTTATTTTTAGTTTCTCCTTGTTTATTTTATTCTATTATTTCTGGAGGGCCCGAGGTAGCCTAGTCGTAGCACTTTGGACTTCAGACTGGGGGATTCTCGATTCGAATCTTAACAAACACCATTAAATACCTTCGTGTCTAGGCCTGACTTGAGCACGTTTAATCTGTAGACCGGAAAGTCTTTCTCTGATGTCAGAGAGGGTGGGGAAAGGCACGATCATCCTAGATGTTCGTCCTTGTGGGGGGAGGGGGGTCCTCGGTCAAAATTGTGGTGGCACTTGGCCAACAAGGGTCGGACTCCGACCCTTGTGGTGCCTTTGTAATCCAAAGCCGCATTCTTCTGCCCGCTTCCATCTATGCGCCTGATCGGGAGTTGTTTCAGTCATAATTTTAAAACAAAAAATCTGAATTCTGTTAATTCTTTGATTTCTGATTTGTCTTTTTTCCCATTTCTAGAAAATTCGTCACAGTTTACACGTATATATTAATTGAATTGAAAGAGAAAAGGCGAAGTGAATTTATGCAGTGAGGCAAGTAATCCAGGTAAAAATCTTACTTATCAAGGTAGCATCTGGTGCCCGAAAATAAGCAAGAACAAAAATGGATTGGTAATACGCTAGATGTCATTTGCTTTATCCGGTATGTATGAAAACTAAATGTTTAAAACACAAAATAAAAACAACTATGTCTAAAGTGTTAAGTTGTTGAATAAACCACGATTGTTCAGTATATGAATTGAGGGCTTTATTTAGCCTCAAAACCCCTCCAATTGTTTCATTTAACACCTCAAGTGTGAGTAGAGTTATTGCAAAGCAAGGTATTGTGACTTTAATGAAATAAAACTGAGAGCATTAAAATGAACATACAGTTTTTATTAATTTGCCTTATAAATCAAAGAAACCGTCCAAACTTACAGAATTCAGTTACATTTTAAAAGAAAACTTTAAAAAAAAATCTTGAGAATAAACAAACTTTAATTGACTGGTAATAGAAATCCATGTATGATGTAATTTAATAAGAGAAGGATTGTTTGCATACGAGACACTTTGTAGAAAATATTGCAAAAAAATTGAATTGAAAGACTTTAATTTATTTCAGTTTTGTATTTTATATTTTGACTTGTATCGCGTGGTTGTAATTGAGGGTGGTTTACATTATTATTATTTTGAGTGTCTGACTCATTTGTTGGAAGGTCGGGTTCGTTGCTTGGAATTCAGTGCTTCAATGTCGAGGCAAAGTTTTTCTCAGTTATTTATTTCTATAACACTCTTGGTTAAATGTGTACATTATTTCCAACTATATTCATTGGTCTCCAATCTTGTCTTTAATATACACAGATTTAAGTTTGTGGGTGTATGTGTACATATGCCATGCAGCTATTCATTTTACTTTAGACTGATGCTTTCGCTACTCTTCCCTTGCACCGCATTGCTACACGATAGAGGGAACCAAGTGAATTGGATTAAACAAATGAAGAGGCTTCCTGAATTACACCAATTTTTTTAGTTATTTTTTCTTCTTCTAATCGCCATTCTACGGCAAACTTCCTTCACAACGCCTCACACAGTTTTTTCTTGGGTGAGATCCTGAAATCCATCAGTTCCGCTTCTCAGTTAAGTGAGCGAATTTAAACGATTTGAAATCTACTAACTCTATCATCTTATTTCAGGTGTTCGTGAGAAGGAAAGAAGGAATCAGAACTAACAAAGAAGGCCATATGCTTCCATCTGTGTTTATTGTCATTCAAGTCAAATCACAAGCAGTGGCGTAGCGAGTATAACTGGCGCCCGGGTCACGATACCTTTTTGGCGCCCCCCATGGTGTTGGGGGACCAAATGGTCCAATGGTCTTGGGGACCATTTGACGCCCCTCTACGAGTGGCGCCCGGGGCATGATAGACCCCCTTGCCACCACCTCGCTACGCCACTGGTCACATGTAAACCTTTTGTTGGTTCATTTTAATATTTATAAGCAACTATATTTTAATTTTTATTTATGTCTGATAGGTATGAAAAATACCTTACAGGGGGACTTGGAAGTTTGACTTGGCAAGGTTCTTTTGTTACGATCCTGCTTAAAATGCTCTGCACTTAACGTAATTTGAAAAGTGAAACTTCAAATAATACTTGGAAAAAAATACATAACCTAGTAAAAAAATGGCAACTATTCCGTATAAATTGCATCCTGTATCTTTTGACATTGCATCCAGATCAACAATCCGTACAAAACAAAAACAAAACCACAGAGACCAATAAAACGTTCAAAACACGTCACTTATCTCCTCAGCAGTTTCATCCGTAAAAACTCAGCATATTAACAAAAATATTTTTTTCCTGACATCGACGTTATTTACCACGTTCTTCTGTCCATCTATGTTACTCTTTTTCTTGATTATCTAAAGATGGAAATATTCACAGCTCAAGATACGTGCGATCACACTCCCCATTGAATACAATTAAAAAAAAATTCCCATAACCACGTTCACGCCATTGCAGGGACATAAACTCTTCTCTACCCGAACAAATAAATGCCTGCAGCTCCTGATAACTCCCACGCGGCGTGTTTCGACACCGCACACACAATTCCCAAGAAATCTTACAAAGGGAAAAACTCAACCACAATGCCCACTGATTCATGAAACGTTCCGCTGAGCAATGTCTGGCGCGAAACCCCACAAAAGCTGCTAAAATAAAATACTTTCATCACATGTGACGCGTCACAGAGTGTTAATGGGACAAGCGGGGTGAAGCCAAACACATGTCAGTGTCATTCACGCGTCAGAAACGCTGTTGACAGAGGCACGGTTCCTTTTTTTCCCCCCGCGTTCCTGGTCGCTAAAAATGTTTGTCCTCCCCCCCCCCCCTCCCGCGCGGTGTGGTATCGATCAAAAACGTTCGTTAAGATTCTTGTTCCGTCTATGATTTGTTCATAAGTGGGTGAGAGTAATAAATGGAGTGGTGGAGCTGTAATAGCGAATAATATTTTCTGGGGTTTTACGGCGGAGGCTGTCATCTCGTGGCTTTTAAGTAGGGAATTGGGTTTTTGTGGAAAGTTTGCGGCTTTTTGTCATGTCCGAGTAAAATTTCATAAGTCGGTTATTTTCTTGTAGACGAATGTCACCAGAGCGTTAGAATGGCAATAAATTTATGCTTAACTAAAATACCACTATCTCTTGAGCACAAATATATCTGTTTTCAGTGCATTTGCGTATATGTCCCAGTGATTATAAACGTGGCCTCGGTCAAGAATCTAAATGAAATAAGTTTATCAGTTATTTCGTATTGCATTCTTTTATATTACCGCAAAATTGCAAAAATTGAAACGTTAGATTAAGTCGGTTGTTTCTTCATTACACAGAATTCAGTTCATGTTCAAACTCCAACCTTCAAAGACCTCGAAACGAAAAATATATGACTTAGATCAGCGTTTCTCAACTTTTTTTGGCCCTCGGACCGGTAAAATCTGTGAAAAAATTTCGCGGACCGCTGGGGTTTTTTTAACAAACAAAAAAAAAACTTTACTAGGTATTAAAGAACTACTACATAAGGGATCCAGGACACAAAATTGTTCAAATTTTCGAAAAAAATTTTACTGCATTAAAAATTTTTGTGTTCCTTTACGCTTAAAATGACGTTTAAATAATGTTTCTATCTTAATTAGAACAGGAGAAATTATTTTTTTTTTTTTTTTTGCAACATTCTAATAGTAGCCAATCGTTGTTGAAACCTGTAAGTGCGTTTTTCTGCATGATGGGTATTTCCCCTATTTCTCGTCTTTAGATTGTTATAAGTCAACAACCTTAGAATATGTCTTTTTCAACTGTTTTACTTTAATTTTAATTCAGAAAATTTGAAAATTATATTTACTTTTAAAAATAGGATTTTTTAAAAATAAGTTCCTTTTTTTGCAATTTTTAATCTAAATATTTTTAATTTTTTTAAAAAATTAGTATTTAAAAAAATGCTGAATCAAAAATAAAACTTATATATTTCTGTTTAATTAAATGAAAAGCATTTGAAATTCATCAAATAATATTTCGAGTTATAAGGATTTTAAATTACCCAACTTTTATTAAAAATTTTAAGTTTTAAAATTTTTTGAAACCATTTTAAGAAGTTTTATGATGTGATTTTGTTTACAAATTATATGGTTAACCATCACAAAAAAATTCAAAATTTTAACAATAAATATTTTTTTTTTAAATGTGTCCCGGACCTCCTTAATTGTGACATTTTTATTATCATTTACTTCCAATAATATACAAATGTGAAGATAAATAATTATTGTAATTATCATATAGAAGTAAATAAACCATTGAGAAAAATCACAGAAAATTATAAAAAATAATCATAAAATTATTGCATATAGAAACAAAACCAAAAAAAATCAGTTCTCTGATTACTACAAAATTAAATATCTACAATTTATGTTTATTTGGCATATAATGTTAATGAGAAGATTGCTGCTGCACTTCTTCCATTGTCTTTTCAATTGTGGGTTCTAAATTGTCAAGCTAAGTTGGAGCGGTGAAACAACCGAAAGCCGATTTCTAAATTTATTTTTTTATTACAGTCATATTATTATTGCAACCCTTCTTCTACTGTGAGAACTCCGTCCAGTTAAAAAAAAAAATGAGAGACGTAACAAGTGACAAATGTGAGCACACTCTACTGTTGCCAACCTTCAAAGACAAAATTATGGATTCTAGAGCCTAAAATTATGGCATTAATGTAAAAAATATCAAAAATACCAATTAAAAAAAATAAATAAAACATATCAATATACAAAATTTTATTTTTGTTATTTTTTGGATAAGAATTTTTTTAACGCGGACAAGAAAAAATTCCGAAGACCGGTCAAATTTTTCCGCGGACCAGCGGTTGAGAATCATTGACTTAGACCACTTTCATAATCACCGGCACATACCTGTGAAAAATATTTTGAGTATAATATGCTCTTCCTTACAATCTGGGTTCATCCATTCCACCTTCTTTTTTATCTTTATCAACAAATTATTTTAGCTTAATAATAAGAATAATAATAACAATGATAAATTACAGGACATCAAGCTTAACACTTTAGATGAATGTCACAAAAATTCGTGCTCTTTATTATTCAACAAAGATTTTAAGGTTATTAACCAAAAATTGATTTTTATAATGATCTATTGCTATCCAGTTCTTCACAGAAGGAAGCAAATTAAATCAGTAGTTTTGTTTTCACAAAAAATCCCCCCCCCGTTGTACTCTGTTTATTTGGATTATTTTATACATCACGGTTCGCTGCCTGTTTATGGTCTCGATATTAAGTACTTTTAAAGGACTTTCAAGTCCCTTTTTCATAATTTTTATCTTTTTTTTGAGAAAAAGTCAGTAACTGTATTGTATTTAGTGTTTTCTTAATATTTAATTAACCTGGATTGTGACTTTTTAGATATGTAAAGTGTAGTAGTTAAAATTTACCAAACGTAAATTTCGCCACACACACACACACATATATATATTTATATATATATTTATATATTATCATCATAATTGGCACAACAGTACCAGGTAGGCCCTGGCCTTCTCTAGAAGTTTTCCCCAAACTATCCTCTCACCAGCCTTGGATCTCCAGTTCATGGCACTAAAGTCCGAATCCAGGCAGTCCTTCCATCTCTTTTTTGGTCTTCCTCACTGTCTTTCACAAAAGGAGACTGCAGTAAAAACTTTCAATGGTGCTCTCTCTGAGTCCATTCTCAAAAGATGACCTGCCCATGTGCCCATGTCGTTCTGTTCAATTTCACAAATTTCACTACGTCTTCATTTTTAAACAGTTTATATAGTTCAAAACTGTGTCTTCTTCCCCAAATACCATTATTAAGGACACCACCAAAGATAGCCTTCAAAACTCTCCTTTCAAAAATTACCAGAGCCTTCTCTTCCCTTGATGTCAATGGCCATGTCTCAGAGGCATTTGTTAGCACTGGTCTTATGAGAGCCTTGTGTAGCAAGATCTTTTTTTTTCTTTTTGATAAGATAAGATTTCAGCTGGTTCCTTAACCCATAAACACAGCGATTAACTGTGATAATTCTTTTCCTGATTTCTGGGTCAATCTCATTCTGATATTCAATTTCAGGTCCTAAATAAGTAAATTATTTAACAGATTGAAATTTATATTTATTGATTTCAAATTCACTGGTGTAAGAAATTAAGAAAATTTGCAGACTTGGTCGATTATCTCTAGAACTACTGTACCGATTTTAATGAAATTTGATATGTACATACATTGATACAATACAAAACATATAACCATTCAATAATTGTAATACACACGCATGATCGTGCGTAACACTCGTTGGAGTCGGAAGCGTTGTTTATTCAGCGGTTGCAGAATAAACAAAAAAATGGGTTAATAGATGGTGTTATTTTGCAGCAATCTGTTAATTTCAAATTGTAACAGTAAGAATGAGTAACCACCAACGTTTAGATGATGGAATGAGGTGGCGAATTGTGGGGAAGCTAGAAGCAGGCCAATCTCAAGTCCAAATTTGTAGACAGCTCAATTTAACGCCCAGCGTCGTGTGTAACTTAAGGAAACAGTTCCAGGATACCGGATCCATCGAGAGAAAGCCTGGGCAAGGTCGTCGAAGAGCCACGACGGCAAGAGAAGATTGCCATTTGTCGATTATAGCGAGGCGTAACAGGAGTTCTACAGCTTCTCAGCTCTCTTCTGACTTGTATGCAGCCACAGGAACCCGTGTATCAAGGCTGACTGTTTCCAAAAGACTTCATGAGAGAAGGTTGTTTGCAAGAAGACCTGCTGTTTGCATCCCGCTCACTTCTACGAACAGGAGAATCCGTTTATCATGGTGCATAGAGCATAGAGATTGGAGTATGGATCAATGGGCGACCGTTCTCTTCACTGATGAGTCCCTGTTTAGCTTAAACACCGATTCTCGCCGTACGTTCATATGCAGAGAACCAGGGACCCGCTACCTGCCCTCCAATGTCCGCGAAATCGACCATTATGGCGGAGGAGGTTTAATGGTCTGGGCAGGCATCATGTTGGATGGACGCACACCTCTCCATGTCTTTGAAAGAGGCACTGTGACTGATGTGAGGTATAAGGATGAGGTCTTGGAGCCCTATCATCGTCTTTTCAGGGGTGCAGTTGGCCCTGAGTCCATTTTAATGGACGATAACGCGAGGCCACATAGAGCTCTTCTGGTCGACGAATTTCTAGAGAGTGAGGATATTCGCCGGATGGATTGGCCAGCCAGATCTCCAGACCTTAACCCTATAGAGCATGTCTGGGATGCTCTGTGGAGGGCAATTATAACTTTGAACCCCCCTCCGAGAACCATTCAGGGAATGAAAACAGCGTTGCTGAACGAGTGGGACCAATGCCACAGGAAATGATAAACTGCCTTATTTCAAGTATGAAATCACGCTGCGAGACCTGTATATCTGTAAGAGGGGACCATACCCCCTATTAACCCATCTATTAACCCATTTTTTTTTGTTTATTCTGCAACCACTGTTTCATACCTTCCGACTCCAACGAGTGTTACGCACGATCATGCGTGTATATTACAATTATTGAATGGTTATTTGTTTTGTATTGTATCAATGTATGTACATATCAAATTTCGTTAAAATCGGAAAAGTAGTTCTAGAGATAATCGACCAAGTCTGCAAATTCTCTTAATTTCTTACACCAGTGTAAATTAACATGGTTTCCTTTTTTACCCCAATATATATTGTTTGTTTTTTCTTCATTTATTTTTAGTTTCATCTTTCCCGCAGCTTTTTCTAATGCTAGAAAAGCCTCCTTCAGCATGCTTGCAGATTATATATATATATATGTCATATATATATACACAGTGCGTCAAATAAGTTTTAAGACTCGTCACAGAGCGCAAGTTGTAAAGACGCTGATAGTGTAAATCCGCATGCGTCATAACGTCTATCGTCTACTGGCACACTGCTAACAAGTTGTGCGCATTTCGTTAAGTAGTTGAGAGAAGTCGGACGGAAGAGATACGGTAGAAGATGATCAGCGTAGTGGAAGACCAATTTCATCTAGGACACCTGAAGTTATTGAGAAAGTACGAAATTTCGTAACAAACGATCGCGCATCACTGTGTGCATCACTGAGAATGATGGAAGACTCTTTAAATATCATCAAAGATACAATTCGAACCATCCTGCATGAAGATTTTGGGCAAAACAAAAGTGTGTGCTAAATTTGCTCCACACACTTTAACCCCTGAACAAAAAGCAATGAGAAGTGCACATCGCGGAGACATTATTTCAGCCGCTGAAAACGATCCAAACTTCTTGAAGTGTATTGTTACAGGTGATGAAACCTGGTGTTTCCAATATGATTCTGAAACAAAGCGAAAATGTGCGGAATGGAAGTCACCAAATTCACGGCAAGCCAAAAAAACAAGAAAAGTTCCATCCAAAATCAAAACAATGCTCATTACATTCTTCGATAGTAAAGGTATTATCCACAAAGAATTTGTTCCAACTGGACAAACAATTACAGGTCAACACTACTTAGCTGTTTTATAGCGTTTGATGGCGAGAATTCCTCGCATTCGTCCAGACTATAGGACTGAAAGCAGTTGGTGTTTGTTACATGACAATGCACCCAGTCACACCTTCCTTATTGTTCGTCGATTTTTGGCAAAAAATAATGTCTGTGTGTTGAACCATCCACCATATTCACCTGATTTAGCAACCTGTGACTACTCCTTATTCCCAAAATTTAAAATGAAGTTAAAAGGGTGTTATTTTGAGGATATTTCGACCATACAAGAAGCTTCGACGCGTGCTTTGCAGGCCATTCCACAAAGTGATTTACAACAGGCGTTCGATTCCTTAATAAATCGCTGTAAAAAGTGCATTGAAGCCGGAGGGTCCTATTTTGAATAAAAAACCAAAACAGATATTATTTTCTTGTTTCCATTTCTTTTTACAGACCCAGTCTTAAAACTTATTTGACGCACTGTGTATATATATATATATATATATATATATATATATATATATATATATATATATATATGTATATATATTTATATATATATATATATATATGTATATATATTTATATATATATATATGTATATATATATATATATATATATATATATATATATATATATATATATATACATATACATATACATATATATATATATATATATATATATATATATATATATATATATATATATATGTGAGAATGAGTTTGGCAACACAACTGAACTATTACTACAACTTCCACTCCTACTACTTCGGCGCGAAGGACTTGGCGCGCAAACACAGTGATGGACTAGTGACATTACAAAGCGGATGTGTCGCTCCGCAGGCTTGCCGTTTTGAGTCAAATAGCTGTGTTGATGCTTTTTTTTTTTTAATTTCATACTAAGTGTTAGTCCTGTCTTGTAAACATCGTCTAGTTTAATTAAATGTTCAAAATAATTAAGTCTAATGATTCACTTCTAAAGGAAGGAGTACTAACTCCTTCCTACATGGGTGCTCGGCCCTCGGACTCGAAAAATACCCCTAGCTTGGACTGAAAAACTATTTTCTTTTGATGATTCCTGGATTACTGTTGTCTGTCATTTCGGTTTTGGATACCGCCAGCGAAAACGAAAGTGATGTGCCACGGACTCTGATAATATTCTGATGGGATGACGAGAACCAAAACCAGAATTGTAAGTAACTTGGATCATATTAAAATTATTTGATGCATACGTTGACGCTTGTTCAAAAAAATTTTGATGATTAAGGGAATTCTCAACTTATTGATGATTTAAGAAAACTGAAAGATATTTCAACGTTCTTTTGATGCAAGAATTTAATTGATGCTAAATTCATTTTTGATGGTCTTTGACGTTGAATTTATCACTTCTGTTTTCTTGAAGAGAATTCTATTTCGATGAAATTATTTGATGATTTGATGAAAATTTCGACATTTAACTTGAAGAATCTTGTTTCCTTGAACAAACCACAACATAATATATATTTTGAAAGATCGCGAATTGAATACTTTTGAAGATTATTATATTATTATTTTGATGCATAATTTTGACGAAGCGAATGTTTATTTGATGACAACTTTGCTTATTTGATGCGCTTTGATGTTGAACTTAATTCTGCTGTTTTCTTGCGAGAATATTTTTTATTTTGCAGAATGCTTTGATGCTTTCGATTTCACAATTTTGATACTTTCGATTTCCCAATTTTGATGCTTTTAACATTAGAACTTTAACTATTATTTTGATGCTGCATTTACATCCTCTATTTTCTTCAACAGTGATTTATTTTGAAGATTAATTTGATGAATATTTTGCTGAAGTAATATCTAACTTGATACATATCTAAATTTACGTCATCTGTTTTCTTCAACCAGAGAAATTATTTTGAAGAACTTATTATTTGATATTTGATGCTTATTTTAGTTCATAATTTTGTTTTCTTGAACAAAACCTGTTTTAAAGATTACTTATTTTGATGCATATTTTGAGAATCAATATTTTATTATTGAATTGGTATTTGAAAAAATTTCGATTTGAAATATTATTTTCTACTTTTGAATTTGAGTAACTACGTATTATAATTATTGATTTTGGTTTTGAATATTTGTATATTTGTGTACTATAATTGTTTGAACCTAGTATATAGTTATGGCTACTCTCAACGATTACCCCAATATTGCAAAATCATTAAAATTTTGTGGTACGAATCAAATAAAGGTTCTACATCGTTTAATTTTTGGTACAGACGGCGACAGACAAAATCGTACCAGATTACGTAAATTTACAGGTTTTAAACAGCCATTCGTGTTGGAAGCAACGAAACAGAAAGTACTTAAAGAGTTTTCACTTAAAGACTTGATTTCTATTTGTAATCTACTTCATTTAGAATTTTCAACTGACCCAGACAAATGTGCCAATACCATTCTTATGAGTCTTAGTGATTTATCGTTATTAAAAGCAGAATTTTCTGATCTTTCGGAATGCGAAGTGAATGATGACTCACTTCCGGGTGCACGTTCATCCCAAACTAACAGCGTTATAGAGGAAAATAGATCTCCCTTTTCCCCCACCATTGACGCAAAAGAATCTTCGAATAAGCAAAATACACACATTTCCGTTGGTGAATCAGATCAAAATTCATTGCCTTCAGTTGAAACTGCGAATCTCTCTTTCCAGTTGTTTAGTCTGAAAGACGTTGTTGATTTAATAAAACCTTTCTCGTCTAGTGATAAATACAGTGTTGAGAATTTTATATCTGACGTTGAAGAACTTTTTTGTTTATATCAGATAAACAATCCAATTCACCAAATTACTTTTGTTAGAAAATGTTTAACTGGTCCCGCTCAAACTTTAATTAGGTCTATTCGTGGAATTACAAATTGGGAACAATTGAAGCACCATTTATTAGACGAATTTTCGGACAAAATTAACGGTATTCAGTTACATAAATTAATGGAATCTCGACGTATGAAACCGTTTGAAACCCTACAAGAATATTTCTTAGCTATGAGAGATTTGGCACACAAAGGTTCTCTCGATGACTCCTCTCTGTTTGAGTATGTCATAAACGGAATTCCTGATTCAACAAACAATAAAGTTATTCTTTACGGTTGTAAATCCGTCCCTGAATTTAAGGAAAAGTTGAAAATTTATGAACAAATCTTTAACAGATCACAAAATTTCAGACAAAATAATCAGAAAAAAATTGATGCTTCCTACCTCAATGTGAAAGTCGATAATACACGTAGCCCAAATACACAGCCAGTATGTTTTTCCTGTGGCTTGAGAGGTCACAAAAGCAACCAATGTTTGAATAAGTCACATGGTAAACAATGCTACGGATGTAAAAGTTTTGGTCATGTTCATGCTAATTGCCCTAAAAGTTATCGAAATTCTAAACCAAAACCTGATTCTCAAAAACCTATTTCTGATAAAACTGTAAATGCACTTTCTCCTGAAACTTCATCGAAAAATCCCATGCATGTTGACATTCAACTTGCAGGAATTCAATTGACAGCACTCTGTGACACTGGGTCACAGGCAACCCTCATCAATGAGAAAACCTATCGAAGAATTGGTTCACCACCATTGCAGCCCACCAACATTCCCTTTTCAGGAATTGGCAAAAACCAAGTTCACAGCATCGGATTCTTTCAGGATTCCATCGAAATTCAGACCATTACTTTACCTTCTAAAATACATGTTCTAGAGGATGACTTGATTCCTTTTGATGTGATTATCGGAATCGACTTTTTACAGCAAACCCAATTTACATTTGATAAAGACGGTATTCGTTTATGCAAAACTCCTGAAAATAACACCTTCGTTAATATTGCTAATGTTTCTGATGATCAAGCTTTTCCATTTGATCTTTCACACATTTTGAATTCTGAAACTCGTGAGGAAGTTCAAAATATCGTTACTTCCTACAAACCACATAAAGTTCAAGACACTGAAATTAAGATGACTATTTTATTACAAGATGAAATCCCTGTAGCTCAACGTTCTCGACGACTCCCTTTCGCGGAACAGAAAATTGTAGAAAGCCAAATTCAAGATTGGTTAAATGATGGAATTATTAAAGAAAGTTGCTCCGATTATGCCGCACCGATTGTTCTATGTAAGAAAAAAAGTGGATATTATAGACTTTGTGTTGATTACCGCAAATTGAATAGAAAAATGATAAAAGATAAATTTCCCTTACCGCTCATCGAAGAAGCTTTAGACAAACTTGGAAAATCTCGGGTGTTCACTTCACTTGATCTCAAAAATGGTTTCTTTCATGTACCTATGGACCCTAATAGCACTAAATATACTTCTTTTGTGACTCATGAAGGACAATACGAATTTTTACGTGTCCCATTTGGCTTATGTAACAGTCCCAGTGTTTTCCAACGATATGTTTACACAGTTTTTAGAAATCTCATTCGCGACAATGTTCTTATTGTTTACATGGACGATCTTCTCATACCATCTAATGATGAAGTTGAAGGTCTACAAAAATTACGCCTAGTTCTCCAAACAGCTGCAGACTATGGCCTTGAATTGAACTTTAAAAAGTGTCAATTTTTACAGCGAAAGATAGAATTTCTTGGTTACATTATCGAAAATGGAGTAGTTAAACCCTCACCTACCAAGACGCAAGCTGTTCAAAATTTCCCACAACCTCAAACCCCTAAACAAGTTCAAAGTTTTCTTGGATTAACAAGTTATTTCAGAAAGTTCATTCCAAATTATGCTCTGATTGCTAGACCATTAAGTGACCTCCTTCGGGATAATGTAGAATTTAATTTTGACTCTGAACAATTAGCAGCTTTTCAACAACTTAAAAATATTCTTTCACAAAACCCAGTTCTTCATGTTTTTCAACAGGGATACCCATTAGAACTCCACACTGATGCCAGCTCCTTAGGTTTTGGCGCTGTGCTCTTGCAACAATCCGATGATGGACAGTTTCATCCTATTCATTATTTTAGCCGTAAAACTACAGTTCAACAAGAAAAATATCATAGTTATGAACTGGAAGCTCTTGCCGTTATTGAAGCGCTAAAAAAATTTCGAAACTACTTGTTGGGAACAAAATTTAAAATTATCACCGATTGTGATGCTTTCCAAAAAACCATGCACAAAAAAGACCTACCAGCTAAAATTGCTCGATGGGCATTAATGTTAGAAGACTTTGATTATGAAGTTTGTCATCGACCCGGTAGACAGATGAAACATGTTGATGCTTTAAGTCGTAACCCCATTCTTGTAATTACCTCAAATGATATCACTCAAAAGGTGAAAAATGCCCAAGACCAGGATGAATTTATATCTCAAATTAAATCTATGCTTGAATCTACACCTTCTGATGAATTTTTTGTTAAAAACGGAATTCTTTATAAACTTCATCAGGATGCCGAACTTTTAGTAGTACCACAAATGATGCAGAAAGAAATAGTGCTAAACGCCCATTCACAAGGTCATTTTGCTTCACAAAAAACCGAATTAATTGTTTCTCGTGAATTTTTCTTTCCTCAACTTAAGAAATTAGTTCAAGAAATTATTTCGAACTGTATTCCTTGCATTTTGTCCTCGCGAAAATCTGGAAAACAAGAAGGATACCTTCACCCCATTCCAAAAGGTGATGCACCCCTTGAATGTTACCATTGCGACTTTTTAGGACCTTTACCATCGACAAAAAAATGTTATAAGTATCTTTTTACAGTAGTTGATGCCTTTTCCAAATTTGTATGGATCTATCCCGTGAAGTCCACCTCTACGAAAGATGCCTTAGACAAATTATCCTTGCAACAAACTACATTTGGCAACCCTTCAAAAATCATTACTGACAAAGGTAGCGCATTCACATCTTCAGAATTTCAAAGTTACTGCCAGGAACAGTCAATTGAACACATTTCAATAGCAACAGGTGTGCCACGTGGCAACGGTCAGGTTGAGCGTGTTCATGGCACAATTATTCCCGTTTTAACTAAGTTAGCTCTAGATGAACCTGACAAATGGTTTAAATATGTCCCAAGATTGCAACGTATCTTAAATAGTACCACCACACGCAGTACAAAATTCACACCTTTTCAACTTTTAATTGGTGTTAAAATGAAACAACAAGAGGATCTACAGATTAAAGATCTTCTTGACGAGGAACACCACCAAAGAATTCTTGATGACAAAGAAGCGTTACGTATCGAAGCTAAACGAAATATCCTCCGTTTACAGGAAGAAAACATACGACAATATAACAAACGGCGTAAACCGGCTTGTAAATACAAGATCGGTGACAAAGTGGCAATACAACGAACTCAATTTGGAACCGGATTAAAGCTCCGACCAAAGTTCTTCGGACCATATGAGATCACGAACATCAACCCCAACGATCGTTACGAAGTTCGAAAGTTAGGACATCACGATGGTCCAACCATAACATCAACTGCAGCGGACAAAATGAAACAGTGGTGCAGAAACTGAACACCAATACCACTGTGTTGAACACTGCTTGATTTTTTGAAATAATTTTCCTTTTTCTGCTCTTTTTTTTTTATCTTTTCAGAATTATTGTTTACAACCCAGCCGCGGACGTCTGGAAAGTCAGAACGGCCGTGTGAGAATGAGTTTGGCAACACAACTGAACTATTACTACAACTTCCACTCCTACTACTTCGGCGCGAAGGACTTGGCGCGCAAACACAGTGATGGACTAGTGACATTACAAAGCGGATGTGTCGCTCCGCAGGCTTGCCGTTTTGAGTCAAATAGCTGTGTTGATGCTTTTTTTTTTTTTAATTTCATACTAAGTGTTAGTCCTGTCTTGTAAACATCGTCTAGTTTAATTAAATGTTCAAAATAATTAAGTCTAATGATTCACTTCTAAAGGAAGGAGTACTAACTCCTTCCTACATATATATATATATATATATATATATATATATATATATATATATACTCACTAAAGTTACCAGTTGGTATTTATCTATTAAAATTTTGTCTATCCACGTATAAATCAAAGTGATCTCCTTTTTATCATCATCAACCTGTCTATGATGACAGCTATTTTATCTAGTTACCTGCCTTATTATCTAACCTTAGCGATAACCAATCAGTTTACGAAAATAACTCTATGCCCTTTTACATATCTATTCGTAGGCACAATTATTCATTTTTTCCACATTTCTATTTTGTGTTTACTTACGCGAGAGATTTTAAACAGGCCTTCGTTTTCTGTCCTTTTTTATGCCTATCCAACCATTTCATGTCTATTTATATTTTAACCTTCGTTATTTATTTATCATTGGAACCTGGCACCAAAAGATTAAAAAGCCTGTTTACACCTATAGTGGCAAAATATTACTGTAGTGATAAAAAAAGATAAAAAACTTTCTCAATATCCTTTCAACTACTCATATTATCCCTCTATATATACTTGATATATCTTTTATTTATCATCAGCTGTCTCTCTGTCTTTCCCATAGATCTAACGACTACATCATTTGTTCCAAAAATTTCTATATATAGATTCGTCCATCCATAAATATTAAATACGCGAGATGTGAGCGCTGGGGAAAGATATTTTAATCATCTTCATGCACGAGTGTAGGCTTTTAGTAAACGGGCTGTTTGTTTACGTGCGATCCAGGAAATGACACCTCTCATCAATTTATCTGTTTGAATAAAATACGAATATTATTTACTAAATGTACAGTCAGTTCTGAATAACTATTTTGCATCACTCTAAAAGAAATGTTTTTAGTCATAGTTGCATATACTTTATGTATTATAACAAAAATCGGAAAAAAAAGGAATTTGTAATTTTTTTTTGTTGTAAATTTTGACGTCCTTTGTCATCAATGGTTAGTGTGGAATAGAAAAATAGAATGTTAATTAAGCTAAAATGTATGTAAATAAAGTTGCCACATGCTATGCTTGTTAAGTTGTGAGCTTCCTTACAAGTCATGTAAATATGTCCCATTTTTCCTCAGAATCAAATTTCAAAGTTTGTAAATTTTTTTCTTAATTTTAACGCCCTTTTTCTCATTCTTTAATGCGAAATAAAATATTAACTAAACTAAAATGTGAGTAAATTAAGTTGTCATAAGCATATTTAGTTGTGAGATTCCTTAAACTTCAAAGAGACTTCAAAAATTTACAATTTTTTTCTTTATTTTGACGTCTTTTATCATCACTTGTTAGTGCGGGACAAAAAAATAGAATGATAACTAAGCATAAATAAAATGTATGTAAATAAAGTTGCCACAAGCCTCCAAGTAAATATGTCTCATTTTAACTCAGACTCAAATTTTAAAGTTTGTAATTTTTTTCTCAATTTTGACACCCCTTTTCTCATTCTTTAATGCGAAATAAAATATTAACTAAACTAAAATGTGTGTAAATTAAGTTGTCATAATCTATGCAAGTTAAGTTGGGACTTTCCTTAAACTTCAAAAAGATTCAAAAATTTGCAATTTTTTCCTTAATTTTGACGTCTTATATCTTCATTGGTGAGTGCACAATAGAATAGTAGAAAATTAACTGAACTAAAATATGTGAAAATTAAGCTGCCATAATCTATGCATGTTAAGTTGTGAGCTTCTTTACAAGTCAAGTAAATATGACTCATCTTTCCTCAGACTAAAATTTCGAAGTTTGTAATTTGTTTTCTTAATTTTGACGCTCTTTTTCTCATTCTTTAATGTGAAATAAAATATTAACTGAACTAAAATGTGTGTATATTAAGTTGTCATAAGCTATGCATGTTATGTTGTGAGTTTTCTTAAACTTCAAAAGGACTTCAAAAGTTTGCAATTTCTTTTCCTTAATTTTGACTTCCTTTATCATCACTGGTTAGTGCAAAATAGACAAATAGAACATTAATTAAGCTAAAATGTATGTAAATAAAGTTACTACATCCTATGCATGTTAAGTTGTAAGCTTCCTTACAAGTTAAGTAAATATGTCTCATCTTTCCTCAGACTCAAATTTCAAAGTTTGTGATTTTTTTTCTTAATTTTGACGCTCTTTTTCACATTCTTTAATACGAAATAAAATATTAACTAAACTAAAATGTGTGTAAATTAAGTTGTCATAAGCTATGCATCTTAAGTTGTGAGTTTCCTTAAACTTCAAAAGTTTGCAATTTTTTCTCTTAATTTTGACGTTCTTTATCCTCACTGGGTAGTGCACAATAGAACAATAGCATAAAAAAACTAAAATCTGTGAAAATTAAGTTACTTGCCACAAGCTATTCATGTTAAATTATGAGTTTCCTTACAAGTCAAGTAAATATGTCTCATCTTTCCCCCAGACTGGACTTCAAAAGTATAATTGTTTTGTATATTTAAGAAAAAAAAACTAGTATACCATTAGGCCTGATTCTGAATAATTTACTAGTTGGCATTTTTCAAAGACAACGCATTAGAAAGATTTGTATGACTTTATTCTGTTTTATAACACACGCAGCCCCTTTCAATATTAATATATTTAAAGAAAAATTTGCGTAATAGAGATATTGCTATCAGAATCGGGCTGTCTAGCACCATTATCTGATAAATGAAGCAAATAAAACATGAGATATTTTATCAATACAGTCAAACGAGTTTTCTAATAATTTTTAAGAATATTATTTTACTACTTTTGATAAATTTATATTCAACATAAATCCCAGATTTTCTACAAAAATCACAAGTTTCAGTCTTGAGATACGGCAATATATTTTACGCATCCAGAACATCTTTTTGCTGTACATTTTTCTAAATAATTTTTATATATGCATATCAATATTTGTTCATTTGTCTAGAAGTGCTTCATCCAAAAGTAAGATTTGAATACAGGGGAAATTTTCGCCAGCATTAAAGCTACTGTTTCATTTTGTCTTTAATATTTATGATATAATTCTCAAGTCATCGATATCAAACTTTAGAGAAATTTTGAAAAAATCAACACAATGAACTCAATTCATGTGTTATACAGGGGTTTGTACAGTTTTAATTCTCACACAAAACTGAGAGAATTACCTATCCAAGGTTTTTTTTAAATTATTGAAAACAAATTCGCTTGATTATTTTCTAATAAAATTTCTAGACCGTTTAGTTCAATGTGAGAATTTTAGCAGCCTTAAATTTTTAATTTTTTGCTTTGTTCTAGACCGATAGCTGCCAAGCTTTGAAAGTTCAAGGCTTCTTTGTATGAAAGATTTTTTTTTTGTCAAAATACTCAGTTTTAGTTAACTGTTTTCAGCTATTTACTAATAAACTGTGCTCCATTAATAACAATGATGAGGAATTTTTACATCTATATTTTGTTGTTGATGATAATGCCCCCTGGTTGGAGGTTCCATCCACCAGATCCTAATAGGCTATTGGGCTAAAAGGGACGGCTCCTGTTTTGAATTAGCACCACACGGGTCGGAGTCCAACTTGGCTAAATGACCGGTGCCGTAATTTTGAACAGAGTCAAGTAACGAGACCGGAACACTCGACCCTGTACCTCCAGAGGTAAATTTGAGAACTTAGAGGACATTGCAGCCACAACCTATTTTACGTGCCCCGGCCACCATTAGGGAACACGACGGTGGATTTGCAGCGACGAGCATCGAACTTGGGATGTTCAGATCGCTGGCCCGCTGCTTTTGCCAACTGGGCTACCCCGTCCATACATCTATACTTTTTGATTCTAATACAAAACTCTATCGCACTTGTTACAATCGTAATGTACCGATTTCACATTTCCTAAGCCCTCGCACAAAAGTTTAACAGAAGAACGTGGCTTAACCAATGATTATTTGTACATAGCAAAATAAAAAAGTCAAGAATGAATTGCAAATTTTCCGAAAGAATTCCAACATGGTTCATAAACAAAAAAATTTAAAGCACTTTTTTACCAAAAGAAAAACTGATAACCTACCTGTTTTATAAGGACTCTGTTTAAATAATTATATACAGTTCATTTAAAACCTTGAAATACTCAATTTTTTTTACAGTACACAAGGCCATTTTTGAACCTTCACTGTTTTCTAAACACACCAATGCATTTGCACTGATCCAATGCAACACTGCAGTCTAGATTTCTTTCTGACAGCCCTGGATTCATATTTCTCACAGATAACGAAAGATCAGAGACGACTGTTTAGTTTCAAACTAATTCTTAGGAAGCACAGAAAAATGAACATTTCATGCGATAGGATGTTTATATCGAAAATATCAAAGACTTCATTTGACTACCTTTTAAGGCATTCCAGTAGAAGAGAAGCTCATAACCTGCGTACCTTAGACCAGTGATGAGCAAACTCAGGATTCGCTAAAAAAACAGGAGGGATCAAGGGTAGTCTGAAGTAAATTAAAATCATATTGAATTATTTATTTAAAAAATATGCTTTAAATTTTCTAAAACAACGCATTTTTAATATATTTTATATATTAAAAAATATGTGTTATGTTGTTGTTAAATGAGGTGTCAAACAGTCTTCCAATAAAAATTCCTTCTGCAAAAGATTATATTTACATTGCTTTAATTTGCTTCTACCTATCTGTGTGAGAGGGGGTTTTCAAATCTGAATTTTTAAAATTAGTTTGTCAAAATTTGCTTATATATTTTTCTTTTGTTAACATTTTCCTGATTTTTTTAAACTTTGCTTCTGCCAAAAATTTTTCGTTGGAAGTGATTTTTTATTTAAAGAAACTGGGTCGTGGTCGAAAAAAGCTTGCGCACCACTACCTTAAGACTATTTCTCCCTATCTGTGTGAGAGTGGGTTTTTAAATCTAATTTTTAAAATAAGTTTGTCAAAATTTCCTTAGATATTTTTATTATAACATTTTTCTGATTTTTTAAACTATGCTTCTACCAAAAAATTTTCGTTGGATGTGAAGGGATTTTTTATTTAAAGAAAATGTTTCGCGGTAGAAAAAAGCTTGTGCACTTAGACTATTTATACCTATCCGTGTGAGAGTGGGTTTTCAAATCTGAATTTTTAAAATAAGTTTGTGAAAATTTGCTTATATATTTTTATTTTGTCGACATTTTCCTGATTTTTAAACTATGCTTCTACCAAAAATTTTTCGTTGGATGTGCAGTGATTTTTTATACAAGAAATTGGATCGCGGTCGAAAAAAGCTTGCGCACCACTGCCTTAGACCAATTCTACCTATCTGTGTGAAAGTGGTTTTCAAATTTGAATTTCTAAAATAAGTTTGTCAAAATTTGATTATATATTTTTATTTTGTCAACATTTTCCTGATTTTTTAAACTATGCTTTTACCAAAAATTTTTTATTTAAAGAAAGTGGGTCGCGGTCGAAAAAAGCTTGCGCACCACTGCCTTAGACCAATTCTACCTATCTGTGTGAGAGTGGTTTTCAAATCTGAATTTCTAAAATAATATTCTCAGAATTTGCTTATACGTATATTTTTATTTTGTCATCATTTTCCTGATTTTTTAAACTATGCTTTTACCAAAAAAATTTCGTTGGATGTGCAGTGTTTTTTTATTTAAAGAAAGTGGGTCGCGGTCGAAAAAAACTTGCGCACCACTGCCTTAGACCAATTCTACCTATCTGTGTGAGAGTGGGTTTTCAAATCTGAATTTCTAAAATAAGTTTGTCAAAATTTGCTTATTTATTTTTATTTTTTCAACATTTTCCGGATTTTTTAAACTATGCTTTTACCAAAAAATTTTCGTTGGATGTGCAGTGATTTTTTATTTAAAGAAAGTGGGTCGTGGTCGAAAAAAGATTGCGCACCACTGCCTTAGACCAATTCTACCTATCTGTGTGAGAGTGGTTTTCAAATCTGAATTTCTAAAATAAGTTTGTCAAAATTTGCTTATATATTTTTATTTTGTCAACATTTTCCTGATTTTTTAAACTATGCTTTTACCAAAAAAATTTCGTTGGATGTGCAGTGTTTTTTTATTTAAAGAAAGTGGGTCGCGGTCGAAAAAAACTAGCGCACCACTTCCTTAGACCAATTCTACCTATCTGTGTGAGAATGGGTTTTCAAATCTGAATTTCTAAAATAAGTTTGTCAAAATTTGCTTTATATTTTTAATTTTATACTGTCAACATTTTCCTGATTTTTTAAATTATGCTTCTACCAAAAATTTTTCGTTGGACGTGTCGCGGTAGAAAAAACCTTGAGCACCACTCACTGCCTTAAACTATTTCTACTTGTGTGAGAATGGGTTTTGAAATCTGAATGTTTAAAATAAGTTTATCAAAATTCGCTTATAATTTTTCTTTTGTTAACATTTGAAACTGTGAAAACTTTTAAAAATGTTCTACACCACGGTTTCTTAAACTGTGGGTCGCGACCCCATATGGGGTAAAGCAACATAATTTAGGAGCCAGGAAAACTTAGGTAGCTGTTCGCGAAGAGTGTCCCTTCAACCCGAAATCCTCCCTCGCGAGATTCTTCAATGCTTGTTAGCAAAAATAATTACGAAAACCGTTTCGATTTAAAACTTTTAACTAAAATAAAAAATCCCATTATAGATACATAACAGAGAAATAAACCAATATTTTCCCCTCGTTTCAATTTCTTTGATTTATTATAAGTTAAATGTTATATTGGAATATTTATTTTATGTATCTATGCTTTGTTTGTATATCTATTTTATCTGTATACCTGGGGTCACGTAAAATTTTCTCGGGCGAAAAGGGGTCACAAGGTGGAAAAGGTTTAAGAGGCGCTGTTCTACACAATAAGAAGCACGCATTAAAAAAAATTAATTAAAAATAAAAAAACAGAAAGATCTTCAACAACTAATTTGGAGGTGAATGATGGAATTGATTCAATCTGACAATTAAATAAAATAATTTAACTTCAAGTAACCTTAGAAAATGCGGTGTGTATCATCTTATTTGTATTTTTTCTTATAATTTTTAATAATATTTTTTTAAAAAGCTGTTTTTTTTATGCCATCTGGATTAATTATATTTATCTTTCTTGGAGCACTGTATGTAATGTTTCGTTTCAGATTCTCTGAAATAATCACCTCTACCTTATTCTCATAGCTCTTATGTAATGCTCTTTAGTTATGATAACATTACCTACATCCTAGAACTCAATCAAGTGAACTAGTATTCAGTCGATTTACTTCTCACAGCAATTCATCATAATTTCTCTCTCATTTTACAATTATGAGATTAATTATGAATGATATTATTTAAAGATAATAAATACCACGCAATAATTAGTCATGAGAGAGATTTATGTATATTTCAACGGGATATACATAAATCTCTATAAGAGATATTTCTATCAATAAATTCATTAGAAGTGTAAACATATTTTCTTAAAAAATATTTCACTAAATATATAAAACTTTTAAAAATAACAAAAATTACCAAATTTCTTCTATGCAGCTAGTTATATTTAAGATGGTCAATAAAATATTTGGAAATTTAAAGGTAAAATTTTGACGATATGGGCTATAAAAATTTATTTTCAGCCGTATTATACAATTGCAATATACATATGCAGCACATCCATATGATTATGTAGATCTCATATTTCCCACACAAATCTACATTGTAAAACATTAGCTTCAAATATTATTTCCACAGCATTTGGTATCTGCGATAGATTATTTGTTAGCAATTATAGAAATAACTGTAAATTTATATTCTAGAAAATTATTAAATCATTCTTCATACGTTATTGTTTAATTGACATTTATAATTCATATAACCATCACAATTTCCGTGGCAGTAATTCTGTTAAAAGTCAGCTTCAGATGTGAAAAGTATCTGTGATCAATGAGATGAATAGAAAAATAAACAATCAATTAAAAGTAAAGAACAGTGTTCGCGGAATCATGTTTGCTTCTTTCTAGCTAATCAAAGGTTCAGTTTATATGTAATGCGTAAATAAAGCTAATCTCCAAATGTACATGTAATTATCTTAAAACATATTAATATAGTCAAATGAATTTTAATAGTTTACGAATTTTGGATAACGCACAAACTGATAAATAAATTTTGTTAGTAATTTTATGGATTGTTTTGTAGCATTTGGGAAATATACGCCAGTTTTAAACTAACACTTTACTTAATTTGAATATGAATGTTTATAATAATAATATTAACTACATAAAAGCAGAAATTTTCCCCCGATTGGGGATCATATATGCAGTTTGTCTTAAATAAATTAATACGATGCTACAAATACAAATAAATTCAAAACCTTTTTCAGAACAGGGAATACACACTTATTCGTGTACCACAAATGCATTCTTAAAAGTATTGGCGCGATTATACATATGATTCAAGCCGTTAGTGTAACTGTACCCGAAATCAGAAATTTTATGTAGCCCTTGTTGTAGATGTGTCCAGAGAGACTTATAATTTTACTTACACACACACACACACAATACAAAAAAAATGAGTCATTGATTAATATTTTACAAATAAAAGATTTATTTCTAGAAAAGAAATATTTACACATACTGAAATGCAGCATACAACATGACCAGAGAATTCAATGAACAATAAATTTCATATTTGTATGTATAATATGTGCAATTAATTTTATATGTACAATCACACACGTATCTATGGGCTATTCGAAACTGTGTTTGTAAAACATCTAGAGCAAAATAAAGAGAATAAATATTGTGACTTGTAAGTTGAGATTTATTAAAAGTGCTATATAATTATTTAAAATTATTAAATCCTTACACAAAAAAATCATACCATGTTCAACAAAATGGTTTAAATGGAAATCTTATTATTCTTGAATATGAGTGACTGTTTTTAATTGCTACAGTTTTAGAAACATTAAGAATTGAATGCAACGAAAATATTATAAATGAAATGAATAATTTACTTTGTCAAAAGTACAATTATTATTTAGATTAGAGTACTTTTAATATCTTAAAATAAATTAACACAAAAAGGGTTAGAGTTTGATGCACCACATTCAGTAAGAGAAACAAATTTGACCAAGTTAATCTGTAGAAACTACAGATACGATATGTTATTTCCAATTAAAATTTAATTACAGTCAAAAATAAAGAAGCAAATGTATTTATATGTATTTACAGAAACAAATAGTGTTTAAAAAAATTAATGATAATCTTATGTTATACAAATATTTAAACAGTGAAAAGGCTACACAAAAGTTGGTATTATTTAAAGTGTTAAATCACAGAAGAAAAAAGGTATTACTTAATATGATTCTGTCATAGTTTTATATTAAATAATACCAAGTGTTTTTCAAGTGGAGTTACATGTCATATCACACATACGCCTTGGCTTACATATGTGTCACTCCAGAGAATGATAAAAAAAATTGCACTTTAACATGAAATTTGATAACACAATTAAATGCTTTAGTAATAATATTCTCCATAATCGTAATGATGATAAAATGTTACAAGCAAACGAGCATAAGATATGATGTGCTTCCATGACATGGCACAATAAAAAAAAGCCAATTAAGTCAAAAATAATATATTGTAACAATAAATGGCAACTAACAGACCAAAGGCCATCAACAAAATCAATTGACGTCAACATACAGCAAAAAGTATTTTAGGTTACGCTGAACTGGAATGGGCGACTGACTATCAATTTAAACACGATCAAGTGCAATAATTAAATAAACGCAACATTTACCCATATTCATGCATATTTTGGTGGCTAAGTAAAACACAAAACAGGAAACGCTGCCTTTATGCTTTGCATTACCATTTCAACTACACATTTACCTGTTAAAGACTGCATTTTGAAAATATATTCAAATGCAATCCTTTGCCTAAATTTATAATGTGTTGTGTTGAGCAAAAATAGTGTTATTTATTAATATACATTGAGAAAAGATATGCATTTAGAACGCAGGATATTGCATCTATTAAAGAATATATTCAGCAGAAACATTAAATTAAAACTTAGAAATGGGTACAAACATTTTGAAAATGATATATGGTTAATTTCCTCACTAATCTTTAATATCTTGTGAGGTCAACAGTTCAGTACATTTTTCAACTTCTATGATGAATTACAAGCCTTAGTTTTAGGGATATTTGACCATATAGAACGAAATCATGTAATAATGTGTTAAATAGCAATTTTTACAGTTTCTCATCAAACAATGTACTTTTCATTACCATTCCCAATATTTGAAGAATTGAAGTTACTTAAGAGTTTTACTATATATATATAGACGAGAATTAAATAATGTTCCAGATGATGGCAAGGTTTTACACACACCAAAAAATCATCTCAAGTTGATCAATTTTAAAAGATGTTTGGGTATAAGTATTAATTAAAGTAAAAGAATGACAACAATTTTGGATCCGTAAAGATGCATTTTTACTAGACTTTAAAAACTCAGCAAATTAATATTTGAATACAACTTTTTTATCGCCCATCCCTTGAGTTAATGGGGATATGCAAATGCCTTGCTGTACATATTGCTTATGAATATATTTTCATGATATGAGCAAAATGAGCTTCAGAATAAAAGCTCTAAACAATGAATACTGCTTTATACAATCTAATAAATTAACAAAAATGAATAACTATTAAACACCCTTAAAACGTTTCATACCTTTTCCAAAACTTTGCCGTTTATTTTTTTATGATCAATTTTGTAGACAAAAATTTTATTAAAAAAGTATTTCAGACTTTTGTAACATGCCACACTTTTTGCTTCAAAAGTAATACACAATAACACGTAATCGATAACATAAAGATACTTTGGCAGCTTTTGCACATCCCCAATTCATAATAGGAAACTTTCTTTAAACTATGCAATTCTATTAATAAACCAACAAAAACTTTTTAAATCTAACCTATAATTTATTACAAGTTTATATATATTTATTTATATATATAGCTTCATATATACAATGCACAGGGTATTAACTGTTATTATCCTTTTCCATACACACCACTATAAGGATTGTAGAAGCCTAGTCCTGGGTGTCCCAAAGGAGGTAAAGGAGCACTAGATAAGGGAGATAACCCTGGTGGTTTGTAAGGATGATATCGTCCTGCAGCTGAAAGTGAGCTGACAGGACTTAAGCTAGTAGGATAGGTCCTTCTGAGTCCAGCAGGAGTGGTAAGGGATGGGGTCGTGTACAAGCCACAAGCGTCCATTGCGAGAGCTGAAGGTAAGCTGACCCCCGAAGAATACAAGGGCAGACCTCCAGTAGTCCCAGAAAGGCTTGTGTGAGTCCTTAAATGCTGCAAGAGTTCCTCGGATGAGGCAAATCGTTTACCACAGTAAGAGTCACCGACCATCCAACTGCAAACGTTGGGCCTCGGTAGAACTGACGAAGCAAAAGCAGATGATGCAGGACTTGCAAATCCCGGGACTGGGTAACCAGGCAAGCCCCCAGGATACAGACCAGACATGTGTGCAGCGAGCCGGTCTTGGTACGGCAACTGGGCAGCGAGTTGGCAATTAGTGCAGTAAGGGTCCCGACATACGGGAACAAACGTAGCTGCTCCGCCTGCGGCAGCACTCTTCATGCGGGCATAGTTCATGTAAGGCGAAAGGGCGGACCCAAATGAATAACCGCCCTTGAGTGCTCCTGCAAGGGGATACGCTGAAGCAGCGGCTGCATCAAGAGGGATATGCCCAGCCACAGGGCTGCAACCGGAACAGTTGGCAAGCGCCAAGGGGTTCAATCCGTTCAGGCCAGCCTTGTAGTTGCCAAGACTTCCCAGGGAGCTTGAGCCTCCATCTTTACCGCTCAGTAACCCTGCACTGCTATCCCTCGAAAAGTCCAATCCAAGTGACGAGGAACTGTAGATGGGATCACTAGAAGAACCACTCGCTGATGCACCAGATGACGACGTGGAAATCGATGAGTGGGATTCATGACTAGATGTCGTGGCGCCCGCAGAGGAAGTTGGAGTCTTTTCTCCTCCAGATTTAGGTCGATGGTGACTGTCGGGAGAATGAACACTTCCTGGTGTCGTCCTGCGTTCCACCGAGGCCCGGCCTAGTAATGGCGACGACCTGCATTCGGAAGGAGTGTTCCTTTTTGAATTACTGCTGCCGAAACCTGCGGCCTCATCACCCCTTGATGTCCTGTTAGAACTTGTCAAGGATGAAGCTGAATGTACGCTTGTAGCTGGACTACAGGACAAAACGTCTTTGTCCTTAGTTACGCGGATTTCTTCACTGCTGCTGTTGCTATTGCTGTTGTTGCTTCCGGAATTTCCATTCTTTTCTGAAGAGGATGACTTAGTCGTCGGTTTTTCTGCACCAATATTACTGCATATCTGAACTAGCAGGGCCAATGGGCTTGTTTTGCAGTCAGACTGTAAAGATAAGAAGAAAATTCTGTTATTAATATGGAACTAATACAATTTCTATTGAAAGAAAATTACTTTGCATTATCAATCAGGCCAGAAATTAAATCTTAAAAATATTCTAAATGCTCTTTGATCATAACCCTCTTCCAGTACATAACTAATACATAAATAAAATAAATAAAGGGCATAATTATACTTGTACATTATTTCGTGTCAGGGATTAAGTCTACCAAAGTAGAATTCCCTTTTTAAAAACATCGGAAATTTGACTTTTAAAGTTCTGAACTAAGCAAGTTTGCTCATGTCAAAACGGAGGGAAATTATTCATTAAAAAATAATAGATACATACTGGATTTTATGAATACGCAAGAATTTAATATTCTTACTGACAAATGCATGGCAATAAATTTAAGTTTATTTTTAATAGGTATCAAGCCATGTAAATCAGCTGAAAACCGGTGTATAGAAACTTTCCTTTATACTACTAAACTCTACATGCTAGTATAGAGGAAAAGATCTAAGATGGATTTTATACTATGTTTTCAGAGAACAAAATAATTTTTTTTTTAAATGAACTGCGCAAGAAATAATGTTACGCGATTTATTTTCATTCCTTGCGGGCTGCATACTACGGTAAGGGCAAACGACAGCTGTCGCTATTGACAAACCGCAACCAATCGAACAGAGCAGAGATTTGAATAGCTACAAACAGCCACCACGGATCCTTCCGATATGGATCGTAAAAATAACTCTCAGATTCTAAACGCAATGTCAGTTTTCCTTCAAAATACATGACTGAAGAAGAATGGTCATTTTAATGACCACTTGAAAAACGTTGCCTCCCAAAGAAAACGCAATCGATAGGAAGGGCTCAAAATTATGACGTCTAAGCGTTTTGCTATGAAGTCTATTTCTCAACGCTGTCAGATATGTCGAGATTTTCTTCTCCATATTTTTTATCGATTCATATTTTCTCTTTCTTTTTTTTCTTCTCCTGGCCACCAATAAAGTTACGGTCTAACAAGAAGTTATTGGATTTATCTGACAACGATAACAACGTACAGAACGTTTTCCGATCGCCTTGACTTTTGTATGCGGCTACAAGAATAAATGAAATAGGGTTGACTCGAGGTGGGGGAGTGGGTGACGGTTTATATATAATAAATTTTGAGAGAAAATTTATAGCCAATTCAGTGGCAAGAGTTTTATTTGAAAAAAGGAGGTCAATAACTGAACATTATTTTATGATCCTCATATTATTAATAAAAGAAATAACACGATAAATAAGTGGTTCAAACTGTTCTTAATATTTAATAAAATTCATTAATTCACAAAAAAAAAAGCTTTACAGAATTTAGAAATTCGCAACTGTGTTAGGCAGGATGTAAGAAGCCTATTAAAAAAATAAATAAACATACTCCACTAAAGTCATAACACAATTATCTACAGAACCATAATGAAGTAGTCAAAATTATTCTAACTTTTAGTACTAATAATATTCAATTAAGTTCATTAAAAAGGTTCACTATCTTACAAGCTATTTCAGATTTTGTCACTATAATACTAATGAGTAGGTAAACACACAAAAAGAACCTTACGTGAGGATCTCCCTCGCTGTACACAGAACGAAACGCTACTCTCTGTTGCAAAAATCATCGAAAACGCTTTTAAGAAGAAACTAAATTCTTTATATTTTTAATAATCAGGAAAAATAATATGGCGCAGTAGGGACATCCATGAAAATACGGTAAAGCTAACTGAAAAATACGCGTTACGTATACAAACCCTGCACACTTATTTACATCCGTACCTCTTTAGCATGCCTTTACATGTACTACTGAAAGAAATGTTTTTTAAATACATATTTAACCAAGAGTGAAATTTGTTTCAAGTAAATTCGTTTTTTCCACTGTAGATGGTGTCTAGACGAAAGAGGGAATATATGACCTAGCATTATGGTACAAGGGATGTAGGTCAAAAGTATTTCTAATAATATGTAGAAAGACCACGAAGCGCCTATAGCTAAGAAATGTAAATTTTAATTACTATTGCAAACATTGAAATATGGCTAGACTTTCTAAGTATCGTCAAGCAAACTAGAAGTTAGCTAGTCAAAGAATAAACATTGAAAAGAAGTCCTTATATGCTGGCTAGGAGAACAACAACAGAAGATTATAAAAAACAGTCATAATTCAGAGCAAATGGTCTTATGCGTTAAAATATATTTTTGTTTCTATAACAACAGTTTCTCCTTTACGAAAGAAACAAAGTTTTCTTTATAGTTTCTGATACTGGTTCAGCAGTCATTTGGTACACATTCTAAAATGGTGTCTATGGAAACTCCCACTTCATCCCACAAGCTTAATACAGTTTTACGGAATGAAATTATCCGAATACTTTGTATTTAGTTCCATTCTTAAATATTTTCTAACGATGCATTTATATTTCCTGCATACAACAAAATTATATAAAATGCATAAAAGAAATAAACGTAATTTCATCACTGCTGATGAATTTGCTAAACTGAATAAATAAAAATAATAATAATAAAATAAATCAGTGGAAAAAATATGGCAGCAAAAAAATTGAAAACTAAAACGGATATCTCCAAACATGCATAACACTAAATACCCTTCAAAACAAGTCCAACGCAACCAAAAAATTGCCATCAATATTCGATGAGAAACAAGATTTTAAAGTCTCCTTCACATGTCACACCTTATAAATGATGATTTATCTCGGGGAAATTGCTTATTCAAGATAAGGTGAGTCATGTCCGAATTTACATGATTTCATCGAGGTAGTCATTAAGTGTGATAGTCACGCCATAAAGGCGGCAGAATCTAATAGTCAACATCTCTATACATACATAGGAAATTGCACTCGCCCGTGAAATTTTCGATCCCAGTTAAGCCTTCCCATCATAAATCAAAGCTGCTTAGTCGGTTGCCAGGTGTTTTTCCGCAATTTGTAACCACAATTCTTAGAAAAGATTCTACCGAATTTCGTTTAAACGGTCAATATGAGGTGAATTTCTGGTGCTGACCTTTCCTTGGAGTATTTACGAGTATTTATTAACCTTTACTTAATGAACCCTCGGATCGAGGGAAAAGCGTAGGGAAAATAAATGCGTATGATTTTCACCTTATCTCAAGTATCTCTGCGGCTTTCTTATGTACAAAAAGCTTTAAAGGACTATCAAAATAATTATTAGTAAATTAATTTTCCCTTATTCATAAATTACAATTTTTATTTACTGTATTGTATTTATTTCGAATAAAAAAAGTATTCTAAGAAAATATATCATTTTTAACTGCCAGAATATGTATTTAAATTTCAGTGGCTAGTTAAGAGTTTACTTTTAAAGTTTATTTTAATTTTAATGAAAACAATGAAATCAAATTTATTGTGTACAGAAAAAAAGTATGTTTTAATTCTTTATTTATAGTTATTGAATCCATTATTGCAGCATTTAGTATTCCTATTTTTCTATTATATCTTGTAGAAGAATTTATAATATGTAATATGTCACTAATAAAATACTACTTTTAGAATTTATCTTTGAAAATAACTTAAATTTACAAAAGAAAAGAAAGTCCTCTTAAAGGCTTAAATTTTGCAAAACACGCAATTTAAAATTGCGAAAACAGAAACGTGAATTAAATGCAATTAATTTTTCATATTTGTATTTAAGAATTTTTTTTTCCTGTTATTTTCAATAGGAGTATTTATTATATTAATTTATGTTATTGGAAAAAACCGAAAATATAACATAACCTTACTAGTCAAATTTATAATTTTATTTTTAAACTTTGTCCCCAAATAAAAGGGGGGATACGTTGTAACACTGGCTTACTTCGGTACTAACAATTAAGAAAAAATTACAAGAGCGGGCTAAATACTCGACAGAGGGTTTTTGTTCCCTATGCAGCATAAATTCATGAAATGGGCGACTTTGCAAAGAGAATACTTCGTATTTAGGAAAAGGAGAGATTATTTTAAGAAAAAATATCAATACAACAGTACATACAGATTAAACCCTAATTTCATCTTTTAAAATTACCCATAACTCAATTTTCTAACCAGTCAGTAATCGAATAATTTATAACATAAAATGACTAGCACAAGAAATTGATTTTATGCAAGTTTCACACTAAAACTTTGCCTTTGCTATCTGGACACACAAACGTGAGTAAAAAATTATGTCACTGCCGTCAAGAGCGCCCATCTCTCACAGCTTTGGAAAAGTACAACGAAGAATTACTACTTAAGACTTTGTTACAACGTGTTATTCGAAGTGGCCTACATTCCTACTACTCTTCTCGTGATTCAATTTAACTTTCAACCCTTTTCACAAACTAGCATGTCTGCGCTGTTTCCTGGCCCAAAGTGGTTACAATTGAAGCCTTTAAAAAGGCAAAAAAAAAGTAAAAATAAAAAAAATCCGCCTATAAATCAAATTTGAGAATAGCGTGAGGACTAACTAATGACGCACGCTATCGCTTGCGTGAGGCACAGGAAAATGTTTCGTATATCCTGTTCCTTGGTTGTGGAAGTTTGGCTTATCAGAATCTCTTATACTTCGCTAGCATTTTATGTCAGAGTGTATGTGTACAGCTGTCAGTTGTTTTCAAACTTTTTGCACAACTCTTATGTCTTGCGATCTGCTCCTGTATAAATAAATCAAATGTGCTTAATTTCACCCCAGTGGTTTCTTGCCCAGCAAGCTGTGCGAAAATTAATCTTTTAAGTTTCATATAACCTCGCTCCAGTGACAGACTCGCTTTTTTTCCCATTGCGAATATGCAAGTTTCTCAAATGACAGAATCGCCTAACTTTAGAACGGACTCCTATAAAAGATTAACTAAAGTTTGGGATTTAAGTTTTATGGAATAATTTAACGACTACAAGTTATACATTATTCCGGTTAATGCCGCAAAACTGTGCAATCCTTATGTTTAATGAGCTAAATAGTCCGTGGAAAAATACAATGCTCTTACACAAACGTATTTTTAAAATTATATTTCTACTTAAAATTACAAAAAGTAAATAAAGCAAACACACTAGTCAAATTTATGTACGTGTCAGTACCTTTAAATTTCTTCATAATCATACTTCTAAACTAACAATATATAGAGTCACAAGTTGCAGGAGATATATTTAATTCGTATAATAACACTTAGTGATCCAAGATACATTTAGATAAAATGCCATAGTAAATGTAACAAACTGCGTATACTCCATTCCTTAAAGATATCATTATACAAATATTTTCAAAGAATTTTGATCTCATTTAGGGATGATATTCAGATTTTTTTTTTTTTTAAAATCTCATACTTTCTACAACATTTCAACAGAAATTCAAAGTCTGATGGAGATTGGCGATATTCTAAAGAAACCGCAATTACATATCTTTCTTGGGAACAAAAATAGGTTTCCGAAACTAGTTAAAAACTTTTCTTTCAATAGCTAGTCTGGGAGCTTATAAAATAGAGCAGATAAAATAACAGCGAAGAGAAAAACTGCGTATCTATTATGAAACTCCAACATAACACAAAAAACACAAACCTTGAATAATACCTATCATGTAACGTAAAAGCTATGAATGAAGTTCGTAGAAACTTAGTTTAGTAATTTTTTAGGAATATATTGCAAATATATGGTACTTTTTATAACAATTTCAACACAATCCTGGTGATAATTCCCTTGACTTTTAATTTTTTCCTTACAATATTTTAATGTTCTAGATTGAAAACGTAAACGTATCATAATTTTTTTTCTTTTTATTACGATAAATTTTATAGCAAGGCGAGAATCTTAAAAAGAAAAATAATTATCTGGCACTTTTCCTAACTGAAGCACGAGAACTAATGTACAAATCATACATCAAATCACAGCTGAACTACCTTTGCATGTAAACTACACGGCATTTTGTCGCTAGTGGTTAAAAACAATTACTCATACCAGGTAGGAACGTGTGATAAACAACTCTGGTTTTCCCAAGTTTTTGAGATTCTCTGACCTTTTCTCGTTTTCTTCAACTTGAAGGGTCTCTGGTGTAACTGAATATGTCATTTAAAGGTACTTTTGACACTCGGAGAATTATTTAGTTATTCGTCACGTTGCTTTGATAAAGAGGTATTTATTTTTGAACTGCATCCGAAGAAATGTTACCTGAATGGGACTTACTAAGCTGAGGAATCTGTTCCAAATCTGACCAAATCTCTACCTAAAATTAAAGGGATCTGCTATTGGTAAGTTCAGTGAAATTCAAACCCACAAATGAAATCACAAAAGCTAAACTAATATTTAGCGTTATATTATTACTGGGTAAAAGTGCATTTTAGATTTCTCTCAAATGCGGAGGCACTTGTCGTTTCTAGACATGCCCGAATGTGAATTACCGGGCAGACAACACCTTGCAGACACCAGACCAGTAGTGGTCAACATCGAATGCTGACGGCCGCCCTAACTCACACCGCAAGACTGCTGGTCATTCCTTAAGGGGGCACCATATAGGCGGCCAGCATTACCCCCGTAATTAGAACCGAGTCAAGTGACGATACCGGACCACTTGACCCTCCAGAGGTAAATTTGAGAAATTTGAGGACATTGCAGCCACGACAGATTTTACGTGCACCAGCCGCCGTTAGTGTGTATGTTAGATTAAAATAAGTACAACGAGTACTGATTTCCTCCTAAAATTATCTACTTCCCACCAGAGGTAAAAATATGCGGGTCTTCGAAATACAAAACTCAGTGCTAAGTTAACGAGTTGAAAAGATTTCTTTTAAATTAAAGTAATACAAGCATTTTAACAGATTTCAAGCAAAATGCGGAAGGAGAAAGAAGAAAAAAAAGGAAAAAGTCTGCTAGAATCCCAAGAGAGGATAACCCGAAATTCAATCCTAACTTCGTTTATTTTTAATCCTTAAACTTACGGTTTACCTTGGTGGCAACACACGTGAAAGTAGAATTAATTTATGGACTCTAAAAAAAGAATAAGCAGGCAGGGGTGACGTGCAGATAAATTAGTCTCGCACCTGTTCATTTCTGTACACAACATACATTTTAAAGTATTCGCTACACTTTACAGTCTTTGCGGCACGGGGAGATTTATGGGGAAGCGTCAATGGTAAGCACATGTTGGAGCATAAATATAATGCGTTAACTGCGGTATCCCGACATTTCGAGCCTCAACGACAGAAACAAATTAAACACAGCCAACAGCGATTCTTTATGTTTCTAACTGACTTCTGAAGGACATGTAGAGCGTTCGAAATAAAGGAAGATTCTCGAGCGATTTGTAAATGCACGCACAATGCAGAAAAGAATGACTAGGCTTTAAATAAATTTTGGGACACCTTTCTAAGAATACCTGAACATTCGTAAATCATGCTTTCCGTGAATAACTTAGCGTTTTAATAACAAAGTATATTCCGTAATCGAAACAAGAAGCTTGGATTTTGTCATTCGACTAGTATTTAAGACAAAAATACATTCTAGGTGCTAAAATGCATGTTAAATATATTTTGATTTTGATTACAATAAAACTATGTATATTTGAACCATATCAGAAGTTTACAAGCAACCAAACTTTATTTCCCTTCAAAAATACCTTTTTCTCAGTTTTTCCATTTTTTTCTAAGCTTCGAAATTTGAGTGTTATAATCCATTATTTTACGACTGTAAGGAAATTTGTAACATCATTTACATGGATGAAACTTATCACAATTAAATATCTGGTTTTCTTTCTTTCGTTTTCTCAGATTCTTCATGAATTTCCATTTTGATATGGGACAATTCTAAAATACATTCTCAATTTCTTTAAATGCATGTTCAATGCAAAATTATCACAATAACCTAAATAAATATATTCCATAGCGATGAAATCGTTTTCCTTTCCCCTGCGAAGACACATGCAGACAGGCAAATACCTCAAAATAATTTTTCATTCAGTTCACGGTGTATGAGTAGCAATGTCGAGCATCAATACGTTTCACAGTCATCTGTGACGATGACTTCCTTAAAATGAGCTTAATTTTTGATAAAGATTTTTCAAATACAACATATTTGGGTAAATCAGATTATACCGGTTACAATTTCGATTTTATATATATTATTTATAGATGTATCATTGTCATTATTACAGATCTCAATTCAAAACAAAAGAAATCAAATTAGTTATCTAGCCTAACAGACATCTTTCAGCATTATGTCTGAAAAAACGTATAAGTACTCAAGTATAAGAAGGGAATTAAGTTTTTAACTACACCCGTTAATATTAATTCTAATTTAGTCTAACATGTTTAACCAGAACATAAATACTTATCAAAACGCATCCATCAAATTTTCTTGTTTTAGATCTCCATTATCGCCTTACATGATCGGCGAAACGAGACTGTCTGCTAAAAAGTAAAACGAATGAAGCCATCAATAACAGGCTATGAGATGCAGAAAACGGCAATTCTCTATTGGCAAACTATTTTGAACCGAGAGTCGTAATCAAAATGTAATATACGAGAGACAGCTCGACTCAAATGATCTCCGCGTACGCATATCAGCATTCATCACACGGATGTCTCGCTGGTGTATGCTGGATAATAATAAATGTATCGTTACAGACACAATATATCTTTCTTTGTAGAGACACACCATGATTACATTTATTTTAGCAAATTAAATAATACATCAGTGCTTCACCTCCCTAATGGTTAAAATAAAGCGGAAATTACAACAGTTAAATATATTTGTACGAATGCTGCCAGGAATCCCCATGTAAAAATATGTACAAACTATAGCAAGTACTTAAAAAAATTAAAATACAATAAATTAAACGAAATGCAAGATTAATGAAAGATATACTCTAGTCTTTCTAGCCCTAGAATGTTTAAAGCGATAAGTCGTAAATCTCATGATATAAATATTATGTAAGATTTAATCCAAAACCATGATTTAAAAGGCAAAGAAGCTAATGAATATGTTGTAACTGTTAAGACATATCAGTCATTATTTTGAAACTGAAGAACGAAACGTTATGTAGCATCCCTTCAGACATTTATGTGTCACTGAAAGGTGATTTGACGCCCGGTGGCGTGGTGGTTAAAAGCTTCAGGCTGCTACACTACAGGTCCAGGGTTCGATCCTGCGACTGGGCAAAGTCGACTCAGCCTTTAGGTCGATAAAACGAGAACTAAGTATGCTTGGGAACTCACTAACTTTGGGGTCCCGCGTCAGGTTAACCACCTGACCGAGACATATGTTGTATGGCACCCCAAGCCCACGGTCAAGAAAGCGAAGATGGGCACCAACGGCCTTGGTCAACATTCGGACTGTTGTGCCATGAGTTTAGTTTACGTTAGAAAGTTGTTTTGGAATGCAACAGGGTAAGAAAGGGCTAACCTGACAAGCATCCACAGGTTCAAATCACTTCCGAACGATTACACACCGCGGGACTGGAACCTGCAGACTCTGGTTCTTGTTTAAATACGTTAACCATTCGGCCGTCGACCGGTCTCCGAATATTGATGAGAAATAGGTTACATAATGCAAGTGTGAAAATTTGCTGGATAAAGAAAAGTAGTCAAAAATTTAAAATGCGATTAATTCATACAGTTCATTTTAATTGACAATACACATATACCATGAAATAAAAGGAACAATCTGTTCAGATTTAAATATCATGTAGTTAGGTTCCCTTGTGATAAAGAGATCTAACTTCAACCATTGAAATGTGAAGAGCTTATCCAATATTTAAACGCCGGAATTTTTACGCATCAGTAAAACACCATTTTCATGCTTTGAGAGTTTTCTGAGAAATGTATTTTGAGAAATCTATGAATTGCATATACATTTTTCTACGTATTGAAACTTTAAGAGCCACCATCGAGGCCTCCACGATAGCCTCTAAGGTTTAAAAAACTGAAGTTGGTATACTTTATTAAACACAAAGCAAAATTAAAATAAACCCAGAAACAATTTGTCTATTTCATGCGAACGATCAAACATTTTATTACAGTAACAAACACGCATGATTAGTTCCAACTTAAAAGCTTATGAAAACGACTCAGCTTAATACATTGTAACAAACTCCATTTTATGTGAAAAAAACAGTTATGAGGATGTTATGCATCAAGTTTGAGAGAGAATAACTGTTGAACTTTCCCTTGGAAATGCTCCTTAGAACAACAATAGAAAAGAAGAGGAAAAAAATAAAAGTTACATGCAAGAATATATAATGATGAATGATTTCTGTGAAATTTGCGTTCATATTTATCCCCGAAATAAGATGTAAAACTTAACAATTTTTTCATGATTTATTCATAATGATTTTGGAGGAAAATAAAGTAAAGCATATCTCGTGAATCATAAAAACATGATTTGTCTTTTAACCATTCTTTGTCTTCCGCAAGACAGCTAATAACATTAAACTGCACACGACATTCCTTAATGATGATAGATGTAACAAGGAAACGCAACACACCGGGAATCGAGATTTGAGTTTTCGAACTCCCCAGATCTTTTTTATCAGCAAACATAAATCAGCGGAGCCCTTCCAAAACAAGAGAAACAACCGCATTCATCATAAGCCCCGGTTATCACACTGACAACTTGGAAGTCGTAACTGCGCGTCTCGATCCGGTGGTTCCCGTCTCAATCATATTTGGGAGATTTTGTCATTCGAGCCGCATGGTGATGCTTTCTTTTTTTATTATTATTATTCCATACACAAGTAGCACACAGGGAAGGTCGGTCGGGCGTGTAGTGAAATATGTATGAATATATCTTTCGATAAATCTGCTGGGGATTAAGTGGGAATTTGTTTTCTGGAGAAACATACAATCCCACATACATACCACAAATGATATTACATCTGCCTGAAATCTTGGGAAGCGAATTCAAGAAGCTTTAATACGCGTTGTTGGCCATCTGTTTGGCGTTAAATGCGGCTTTAATGCTATCTTAGGCATTGGTAATGCTACTTACAGGGATTTCAGGATAAGTTGTTCAATGTTAGACATTTTGCATGAATTGAATTACTTGCCATATTATGCAGATACGCTATTTGACGCAGATTATTCACCTATCGCAGTTGGTTTCATTTTTTTTATAGTCGAGTGACTTGTTTAATAGGTTACAGATTGGATTTACATTAATATTTTTCTAAATTCTATATTTCACTTAAAGGGCGTTTCTTTTAGACTCTTGGTCTAAACTACTAAAATTAACAGATTTAAATGGAAGATGTTTTAAACTATTATCGAAAAGAAATTGCTTTCAAGATTCGCCTTTACGAATTCTTGCAAATAGCACATATCACACGTTAGTTTCCAGGTGTTAACCAAGAAAAATTTTTTTTTGCTAGTAGAAAAAATTTTAAGTGTCGGCGATGCATTTTAAACAAAAATGTGTCCCATGATTTTGTCGAAGAGTCAAATTTTATCCAGAAAGAACCTAGGTATTTTCCAATGCTGGTTTTTGAACAGTAACCCATGCCCTATTCTTCCTTTTCTCTAACAGACATAGTTTCAAAAGAGTATCTCTTGTAACGTTATAAATTTCTTCCATTTCGATTTAGCAACTTTAAATATTTTCCCCCCGAGTTCACGATTCCTACACTTAATAATGTAAACAAAAATTCCAATAGAGTATCCTAGGATTTCCCGAACACTCCCAAAATATCCAACCATTTTTATCCTAACTATATAATCTCAGAATTTCAGGGGGATTGTTTAAGATAAATTTGGTGAATACGTTAAATAGCTCTTTATATTTCTAGGAGAAAAATTATTACGAATGCGGAGCGATGTTTTTTTTCACTGATTTTAAGATAAATATTAGGTCAAGAAACGTTAAAAAATCCTCCTGGTTATACACTGTATCCTTTTCTTATTGAAGACTTTCAACAGTCAAATGTATCAAGTGTTAATGTTGAAGATACTTAAGTTGGTCTAAGACCATTCGTATGTCATAAAATTTACATCGTAGCAGTATACACACATGGTAGCAGTTGCCACAGTTTTGTGCAAAGTATGCCATCTCTTGTGGCTTATGGCTGAAACTCGAAACTGACATTGACCAGGTTTGAAGAGTTATCATGAATGCTGAGTGCTCTGAAATTTGACCTTATTTTAAGCTTTCCTAACATTTTATATGAATTTCGAATTTTGCTGATTTTTACGTCGGATACTGACGTTTTTTGCTTTTTCAAGTTTTAACCAGTTTTGCAACATGACCTGTAACAAAACTCGTAATTCTATTCTAACGCCCTGCATTTCAAACAGAAAATTTGTTAAATAAAGGAGAAGGTTAAATTTCCATAACAATAACACTTTTTTAGTAGTTGTTTCGAGTGTTTGAATGTGACAGATTATAATCAACCTATATTAAACACTGCATGCAAGGATCTTTTTAGACGTGTAAACTTCTCAATTATTAAAATCACGTTGCTTTAAATATACTTACGGCAATTAAGATGAAATACCGATGCAAAGTAACAGTTTAAATTCAGATAAGAACTTAAACAAATCTAAGAGCTGGACACGCAATTGAGAAATTAATTACACAATACTAGAAAAGGTCGTTTATTGCATTAACACGTTCCCTCATGTATTCGTGAATAGGTTCTAAACTTGAAATCAAATATAAATGTTGCAGTATTAACATAGTTGTTGTAAAACGTTACGACAAAACATTTCTGTAAGGTGCCAGATTTTAGTACCCACATAAAGTTTTACTTAGAGAAATGCCAGTTACTAAATATATAAAGAATATGGGCACACAACGAAACCAATGAATGCCAAGGAATTGTCAACATGAAATTTTCAAACATGCTGAGAATAGATATATTAGGGTTTAAGTTTAATATCGGTGAAACATTAAATTTATTCATTAAATTTGATCGTTATTATTTAAATAGGATAAATATTTTTTCAAATCCATTGAAATGCTAACCATCAATAGAGAGGAAGGGGTGCTGAATATCCTATCACAGATTTTTCTTTTCATTTTGGGGACAATGTACATTTCACAGTTATCAAAAATCTCGCAAAAATTGTGGTTCATTTCTGCGGCTATGTTAACCCACAAATTTAACAGGCAAAGCCATATCAATAGGATGATATAAACATAAATGGATTCAGTAAAGCAAAATGGTGTAACTTCCGTCAAGACACCTTTAAAAAGAATTTTTTTTTATAAAGAGAACAAATGTTTCCGTTCATTTTGAGGGAAGTGTACATTTTGCAGAAACAAAAAAATTCTCATGTCGTTAGATTCCTATGCACCTTTTAACACCTGAAACGCTGACATTTGCTATAAGATGAAATTTGACGTAAGCTATTATAATATGTACAGACATCAATCACTGAATAATACCATATACATCTTCCAGAAAAGAAGCAATTACTTAAGTTACATTTTCATGCCTAACATGCAAGACAGCATCACGCGCGAACAGCAAAAAGCACAATAGCGAAAGAAAAATTAAAAAAAAAAAAATTACGTGATCTTTTACAAGGTAAGTCGAGTGTATCGTACCATTTTTTCTCAACATTTCTCCCTCTTATTTGGCCTACAGCGCGAAATGCAGATGACATAAATTGATAAGGCTTTCGCGATGCAAGCATCCAATTTATGTCCCACGATAAGGCAATTGCACACACTTTTAGAAATGGTCGCGTAGTAAAACATAAAACGCGGTTAAGGTATTAGAATGTTAAGGAGGTTTTAGAGTATTTCCCGCACAAAAGCAGACAAAGTGTTCTATCAAGATATGCCGAGTTGTTTTACAATGAACTATTGTAAAAGGAAAATTCTTTTATTTTCCACTTTGGTCCATTTTGAAGACATTAATGTGTTCTTAGATATCTTGAGACCAGTATAGCAAGAGAATATTCGATGATACTTTAAAAGTGTTGGCACAGATGAAATTAATGTTCTATAATTTTGATCACATCCCTATGCCCCTAACGATTACGAAAACCTGTATTATTTTCGCCCTGCGTCTATTTTTAGCAGAATGTTATCGTGAGTTCTAAAGTTTTGACAGTCTCTCTTTTCAATAATTCAACTTAATCATGAGGATTTTGATACCAATTTTAAAAAAACTTATGCACAGCAACGTTAGATTTTAACTTTTGAAATATTTAGAATACACAAGTAAGTGGCAATTCCCATTACAGAGGAGAACAATGCAAATCAAGATAACTGAGATATTTAAAGATAACTGAGAATTCAGATTAAAGTAGGTACATAGTTTGAACATACGGAACAACTACTACTAGAATGAAGAATTCGAGCCTGAGTATTTACAGTTTTGTCAGCCAGATATTCTATCCTCTAGCATTTCATTCGAATATTCATCCAGCAAGAAAATCCTCCTGGAATTCACCCTTGCCCGATAGAGATGTTAAAATACTTGGTAACGAGAGAACTATGCACCATACCAGGATTTTTTTTTTCTGCATGCACCAGATAGAACCCTAAATATTTTTTAACGATGTCCCTCGATATTAGGGATTGTAGAATTCGCTCTCTCTAATTGAAAGTATTTGATAACACGCATTTATAAATTGCAATAACACACAACAAAAGCTGCGAAAATGAAAGTTGTGGAAAACAACGTCAATCAAAATTTCAAAACACAACTTCAGCTGCTTCGTACATACTGCACGTTTTGTGTTGAACGCAAAGGGTTCTTCATCATATGAAGAGATACAAAAATTTTCAATGAGTCATCCTAGAAAGAGAGAAAGAAAAAATTTCTTTCAATCATAGGATTCTTTTCGCGAAAGATGCAAGAAGAAGATCTGGGAATAAATGAAATATAGTGCTTGCTATTCGAAGCGCGAAGTGTGTTTGCTATTCAAAGCACACTTCGCGCTTCGATCAAAATTCAGTTGCACACAACAGGTGACAAGAATGGTGCGATGAAACAAGTGAAGAAATCGGAGAATATCAAACGTCATCCCTCTCCAAACCCCTATCTCATCTCGCGTAACATGCTAGCTTGCATCATCATCTTACAATCTAGCCACCTGACATCCAGGTTAAACCTCTTCTTTGATATCAAAAGAGCACAAACCCCAACAACACACAGAAAAGAGTCAACTTGTCAGAAGCAACAGGAAAAGACCCGTGACTGGCAGCATCTTTTGTACGGGTTTTTTGAAGGGGCACATGACTACACCCTCAGATCACGTGACCCGGTTTCCGCCCAGCAATCGAACGTGAGTGGAAACCCGAAATAAAAAGCCCCTACTGTTTTTTTCCCCCTATAAAGAAGGATTCGGTTTCACACCCTTTTGCCTTTTCAAGAAATTTGACAGCTCTTTGAACTTTGACGCCGGCCGCAGACGGCCCGCAAGACGGATGGGTTGAATTCATGAAGTTGTCGGTGAAGCTGATGAGTTGGAAAAAATGGGCGGATAGTTTTAATTACTAACCGGTTTGATAAAGCCAGAAGAGTATATATAAATTTGTCGGCACATAATTTGATACGTTAATATAAAGTTCGGATCAAAAGATTTCAGAGAGAACAAACAAAAAATACTTTCAATTAAAATAATACTGAACAGCATTACTTTTTTAGGCAACCCTACAGTCAGAGTGTACCGCATTTTCAATATATGAACTTATACAGTAAGAGACATACTTAAAATATTTAATGATTTTAAAATGAAATTAACAGTTCCTCTTGCAAGAAAACCTGTACACCACCAGGTACACCACCGGGATGCAGTCATTGAATTAGGGTTTCTTTCGTAAGTTATGAAAAGATTCAAGTCAGCCAAATGATGAGAAATGTCCCAAAGCTGACAAAAGGTATACTTACCGTACTATCCTGTGCAATGTGCATACAACAAAAATGTTTCCAAAAAAAAAAAAATTCTTCTCGACGAAATTCACATTTAACTCAGAGCTGTTAACTAAGCAAAAATAGTACAGTTCTCTAACGAGAGAAATACTGTGTTTCAATAACCTCTTTTACTAACCCCATAAACTATAATGGGAGAACAGTTTCGAGTCTATGAATGTAACACGAAAGCCGAAGGCAAGTGATCACCACACTCTAGCAAAGACGTATCCAAGAAAAGGTATAAGGTTGTTTCCGGATAGGTGAATATGTAAAAAGACAAAAATAAAAGCACATAAAATAAGACTTATCTCTTTACTACTCCTAGGATACCACATTCAGTTATATCTCGGTTACTCGTCACATTTGGACACGAAAAAATAACTTCAGTACTCGTCACATATGCTGAAATGTGTTCTTCAGCATATGTGACGAGGATTGGTTTAGTTACGAAATTTTGTTCAAAAGTTACCACCTTGACATAGCTATAGCAAGACGAAATGTGGACTTGTTTTTAATGATCAAACAATGTCTCACTTCAGAAATATTTTGATATGTAGGCAGAAGCAAGTTTCTCTTGATATGTTTGTAGTGAAACCCCTTAGACCTTAATCTACAACAGAGATTGGTGGTGTCGAAAGATAGAAAAGAGAAAGAAACCCTGGGCAAACGTCTGATGTTTCATCAGGAGACAGCCCTACCAATCAACAACCCATCTCCTCCTCACTTCGCCACTATCCCATTAGGCCATTTTCACAACAGGTTCAGTGAAGATAAATTTTATTTTACCGATTTATTGTTTTAAATTATGTCTGTCTAGTTTAGAGATTTTGTATAAAAAAAATAACCCCAATCAAATTATAAATTGGTTTTCAGGAACGAATTAATTCACTTAATTTACATTACTCATTATGGGAAAAATTCGTTCGGTACTCGTCGTGCCTTATGGAACCAATTAACGACAAGTACCGAGGTACCACTGTACTAGGATTTTCAGAAAGGAATGTGACTAATAATTTAAGTGGACTAATAGTGAATATTAGAACGTGCTTACTCATCCAGATATGAGTATGCTAATAATAATACTAATAATAATAACAATAATAATTCAGATACACCTTTGTGCAAGGCAGTGACGTAGCGAGCAAAATTGGCGCCTGGGGCACGATACCTTTTTGGAAAATCTTGTTTGTTTTGGGCCATTTGGCGCCCCTCTGCGAGTGGTGCCCGGCGCATGATAGACCCCCGCCCCCTCGCTACGCCACTGGTGCAAGGGTTTATCCAAAACCGGTTTCAAACTTTGATTCATTCAGCGAATGGTCATCTCAATAAACAGTCACGCGCCTTGACCACTGCAATGATTATGCGCGATACAGATCTGCATCATTGAACAGTGCGACACTTTTAAAATAAAAACGCCAATTCTTAGAAGCAATAAGAATCAAAGAATGAAAAAATGCAATTCTATGGTTTAGGAAAAAAAAAAGAAACAGAAGTTTATGAAGCGTGAAATTGCATGAACGATATTTAATATCAGATAAAAAAACTTACAAAAAAGTTTTGATTTGCATGTAATAAAATAGTGTGCTATCATTACCCACTGTCACGTTAAAAACGAGAGAAAATATCAATATGTCATAACTACTTTCATCAAAAGTAATATATATTAAACAGATCATCTTGCGAAAGAAAAAAAATTTCAGGACTAATTAACGAAACCCCACTTATTCATTAATGGTGACAAATTTTAGAAAGTTTTAATTACTATAATATATTTTATACATCACATATTTACTTTACGTTATACGATCTGTGTTATCCGCATAGCCGAACACCAATGTGTTCGTATGATAGTACTGCTTTCTTTAAACAATAATTTTAAATCCTTGAAATTATGCTAGACAGTTTGTAAACTTCATTCACAGTCATTACAATTCTTCTGATTTTACACCAGCTCTGAACAGATAAAAGATGTAACTAAAGCATACTTCATTCTATGCCAGAGTGATTGTGTATTACATTTACAAGCACTTAATTAAAAAAAAAATACATTCTAACATCGTAAAAAATAAAGACAATATTAACAGTAATATTCTATTATTATTAACGCGTTCGTAAGTGTACACACATAACAAATCGCGTAATTTCCACACCTCGATGATAATGCAAACAAATGCACACGCATCTGTACGCAATTAAAAAAAACACAATTATATAATTAAAACAAAAAGTACGCGCTACAGCCCATTTCGAGATTTCTCCGCGAAAATCGGCCATAGAAACGATGAAAGAACGAAACGCTAATCGTTCACTCAAGAGCAAATTGCAGAAAATCGCAGACAGCTCCCGCATTGATGATGGGTTTTAGGATTTCCTGGCGAGAAAAATAACAGCTGTTTGTGTCAACGCAAAAACGCCAAAGTGCCAATCTTAGTCATGTTGGAATGATAATTTCAATTCGAAAGGCTTTATTTTTCGAGACAAGATAGTTATTTACGCAAAAAAAGATTTTTGGAAGCATTAATAGGTGTTTCGGCGTTACGAGCACGGCAGGAAGTTGTTTTGACGCCGAGAAATTCAACTGTCACTCATTTCTTTGGTCATTTACGCTATTTTTTCCCCTCTGATAATTTGTCAGTCAACGTGAGTTGCCATACACGAAGAATGAAATTCAACGTGAAAATATGTACTGTAATTACCCAGTGATTTTCTTAGACAGACATTTGCATTTCGATTGAGAAAATTTTTAAAAAAAATTAACTGCAGTGTTGTGCGTGACTTAGTAAAAAAAGTCTAGGCAATTTGAATTTCTGGTGCATTGCTTTCAAAGATTGATCAAGTACATAGACTTTTCGCAAACTTTCAACCAGCAATAACGTCTGTAATTAGCATGGTGTCCATCACTTACTCTAATATCACAGTTGTTTATAGTTAAAAAAAAAAGCACTATTGAAACTCAAAAGTTTTATTAAAAAAGGTCCTATTTTAATTAAGGTTAGCAAAATGTTGTTAAAAATAATTATTGCCCTATTAGTACTGAGTGTAATATTTAAAATTTGTTCATGAACAAAGAAAACCTAGGTGAGAAATGCAAGAAAAAATAATTTGCATATTTATGAAATCAAAATGGCAATACCTTTATTTTTGTAACTTGCCCGTAAATTTCTTACACCATATCATTTTAAAATTAAATTATTCATGTAAAACCCAACAAAGAACCTAAAAGCAAATTACGTTAACGAGTAAAAAGATTTTCAAAGTATCGTGAACAATATTAACGTATTTCGTTTTAAGTGATGTATTTAATAACTTAGTAAACTAATTTAGCTGACGTATTATTAACTCATACCGACAGATTACCTAATTAAATAACTTTTGAGTAAGAAATCAAATATTAACGGATGTTTATACATCCGTTATAGCACCTGAAGCAATCCGGTAGAAGAGGCTAAGCCTTACGGCTGCCTCCGCTTTCTCCGGCACACTGCGGCGGCGGCGGCTGTAAAACACCAGTTATCCCGCAAAATGATCTCAAGTTAATCGTAACAAAATACAACGCTAGAAATTGGCTGACACTACCATTCTTTGTGATTTATTTCTCTAAGTCATAACTAAAAAGCCAAATGAAAAGTAAAAATTAATCTGGAAAAAAAATCTCAGTTTAACATATTAAGAATTTTTGACTCCATTCAGGCTGCATATCAAACGGAATTTCGCAAAATGTTTCGGTAAAAACTCACACAGACCTGAATAACTCAGAAGTTTAACAAAAATAACATTACAATAGTTCCAATACTCACGAATACATTTATCGCCTTCTTCATGTAGTTGTTTGAACAATGTCTTCGCTTTAGAAAATAAGATTTCTATTTTTTTTAATTTTAAATACTTTCAGCTTGTTATAATGGAACCAAATTCAAATCAAGTAATGTTAACTCTTCATACAGACAAGTAAAACATCTATTTCAATGTTATAATAGTGTGAATATTAACATAGAACTAGACGATGAGTCAATGTTTCCCTGTGTTACATATAACTGGCAAAAAAAAAAAAAGAAAATTATGACTCATAAAACCTACCCCAGAAAATATATTTGCCTTTCTTTGATATACAATGAATATAACATAACATTTAACTTTTATAAAACATAAATATGAAAATTTTATTAATTTAACGCATTCTATTCTTCGTTCTTTTTATTTGAACTTTGTATGTGAATTAATGAGTTTTTCAGCTTATCCTAATTTTTGAATTGTGTGTATAAATATATCAATAGACTTGTTGTTAGATAAACATACACACACAACCAAAACAATAGAGATGATACGATTACTAGTACATAAAAGATTCGTAGAACGTTTTGTTTTATACTTCACTCACTCTCACACACACAAACACGTGAATAAAGAGAAGAAAAAAAATTGTACAATATTTACTTCATACACAAGTTCCAGTTTTACTCTTCTTTCATTTATCGTTCAAGGCACGTCAAACAGATCTGACATAACGTACTTAATAATAATAAATGAAGCCCGAATGATTTTTTAAAATTTTTTGTTGCAGTAACTTCAAATTGAAGATTTAAACGATCACATACACAGGCATTTCGCAGACGCTTATTTGCCCATAAAAACTATTTTTTACTAAATCAAATTATTCCACACTGACATATGTTATAGGAAAAAAATATCGCTTTTAAAAATAAATAATAGCATCATGTCAATAAAATAGTGGAATCAGCTGATGCATTTTACGACATATTGACTCTAAATTCATGTCTCTAAAATCGATTATCGTTTTATACTCTTTGATATTTATTCTGGACCAGCAAACTTTAAAACAGAGCGCTTCAGAGGGTATTGATTTATGTATTTTCTCTATTGATTATTGCATTTCAGAAAGGAAAAACCTTTTACGCCAGTAACATATGGTTAACCGCTTATTCCGAACAAAAATGTCTTTCAGACTTGCACAATTAATAGAGAAATAAGTGATGGGAGAAAATATTAAAATAAGTAAATTTTCACTCGGGTAAAAGACAGGCAGCTGCTGTTGCATACTCTTTAGTAGACTTTGCGTAAAATATATCGAAACTAACGACAATGGGGAAAAATTGTTACCGTAAGACTTGAGTGACAAAAGTGTTAATAATGAATGTTTCCATATATTTTGTTAATTTTTCACAAGGACTCAGTTGATAGATACTTTTACTTATGATCACACGTCTATGTTCACCACTGTTCAACAGTTCAACGAAGATATATATGTTGACTGTTATTAGATTCCAATGTTAAGCATAGTAAGTTTTTCTTGATAGTTTTTAATCGGCTCAAAAATTAAGCCAAAAGCTTAGAATCAAATTTGATAAAAAACCCATAAAAAAACACATACAATTGATAGCTTTATTATCAAGGTTAGGCCTACTATAGAGGTTTCAGGAAAAATATTGGAGCTCAGCATTCTAAGGGACGTGAAAAAAAGACCCTCAAATTATATGGCAGTGAAATCGGAAAAATCACCCAGTAACACTTCAAATTTCCATCAGACTTGAATAACGTTGAACAAAGAAAAAGTCTCGTGCCATGTTGAAATAACAGAGGAATTTCAACTCAGGGTGAAATAAAAATATCACTCTAAAATGATTCCCACAAGATTTTGATTATAATTTCCCTAATATTTCATAAAATCCCCAAAATAATATTTTGTAAAATCTACTCACTATTTTGTTAAATGAACTAATTTCGGCGGAAAAATTTATGAAAAAAATGGACTGTACAATTTCTTTTTTGTTTTAAATAAAAGTCGTGATACGGCTAATTTCTAGAGATGACATACACATCATATGTTTTATAGCAATCATTCTTTTCCTTACGAAGCTTGGGAGGAAAGGCTAACTGCGATTTTCTGACACCACAAGAGTTGCTGAACCGGATAATGCACCAATATGGAGATCGGAAGACCCGTTGATCGATCACCGATCTGATTGTTGATAGTCACATGGACCCTTAAAGATAAAAACAGTAGGCTTCCACTTCTGCACGCGTATTACACTATCGTGAGCACAAAGCAGGAAACATTAATTTGCGGAAATAGTCATTAATGCGACAAAAAAGTTAATTTACTTAGCCGCCATTGTACTTAGATTTCAAATGACTTTTCCCAGGTATTTCTAGATCAATAGAAATCGTAATCAATTAGTGCTGTCAGTCGTATTAAAAAAAATGCTTAATAGGGAGTAATGTAGCCACAAAAACCTTCATGAAGGTCACAGGTCCTTTTTTAAGTTAATACAACTGTAATAATATAAAAAATACCTCCTCCGTCCTCGATGGAAAACACGGAAAAACTACCAAATGCACTCTAAGAAACCCACAAATTTCTAGACATGAGTGACATAGCTCAACCACCAATACCTCTTGACATTATTTAACTAAATAATTATAGAGACACTTTAAACGTTGCTAAGGGATACTTTATCAACACTAAAATAAAAATTACTATTGAAGAAATAATTAAATATGAAATATTAGTTCAGATAACTATTTATTGGACATGTCAGACACCAAAAAATGCGTAACAGTTGTAGCGATATTAGTCAAAGTAAATGCAAGAATTTCAGTTTATCCCTACCTCCCGCCCTATGACTTTTAGAATTTTTTTTTTTTACTCCTTAACTTTACAGTTTTCCCCACTAGAACGAAGATAAACTTTCGGTTTTGGTTTGCAGCACTACGGTCAACTTTTTGCTACACGAGGGCTAGTTAGATCGGGACCTACAGTTTAAAGCCCACTCCGAACGACTACAAACATCCATGCCAGCAGTGGAACTCGAACCCACAGGATCTAAACCGAATGCCAGCGCCCTAGCCATTCGGCCATCACTTGGCCAGATAAATTTTCGGAGGAAGTTAAAACTTTTTCCCGCTGTAACTGCATTTGATTTCCCTCTTTTTCATGAACCATAATCTTGAGGAACATGATTACTCATCTTTATTTAGAATAATTTTTAAAATAAAATTATCTGTTATTTATTATTTACGGCAAAATTATAATGAAAAAAAACTCAAATTCGTATGTTACAGATTACAATTATTAATACATTTTATATCTAATACATTTCATTTTAAATTTTATTATTATTACTATCGACGCTATTATAAACAGGTACTACAGCTATTAATAACGAACGATTTCTCAACAATGCTGCTAAAAGTTCTCTCTTGATACAATTTCCTTTTCTATATCTCTTTCATCAATACCTAGAAGAGCGCTCTAAAAGTGAAACCCACATACTTTCTCGATGAATTCGTTTACAAAAGTTTTCAAAAATGTAAGTTTCTGTTCTCTCCATCTGAAAATGGCAACACTTCGCATTTTAACAAAACAATTCCTCTTGTTTCACCGTTAAGATACTTCAAGACGAATCTCCTCCGAACAAGTCTTCCCTATTATCCCATCTGTCACTGCTTCAGCAGAATTCCTTGCTCGGTCGCAGTTAGAAAACAAAATAAATACCATTCCGATTCAGAATGATGAAAATCCCGAGAGGTTCTATCGGCAGAGGCGAACGGGAATCACTCACTGCCAATTGAGGGATAACGTGAAACATAATACGCGCGAGAGGAGGCTTGGGCGTAAAGTGGTGTAAGCCGGGGGCCTTTCGCTACGATCTTTTGACATTAAAATCGCGATGAGCTAGTGATAGTTATAATGGCTCATCGGCATCAAAGTTATTTCAGGTGTCTTACTCTTTGTACCAAAATGCGAATGTACCCTGACGTATTGTAAATAAACACGTATTGTCTATTGGGGGCTCTTTTGATTTAAAAAGAATTGGACGTTAAGTTGTAGTATTTGTTATTCTTTAACTATGTGTTCATACACTCAGACTTTGCAGTAGAGGTGATATAATATACCCCAAGGAAGGAGGCATTATATTCAGAGCTTCTAAGAGGAAAATGGGCTTTAATTACCGATTTCAATTTTGCTATGTCGATGAAATTACAAATACAGCATTAGGGTTCATACAAATTACATTATACTCCAAAACGCTGGTGTAACTCTATTTCAGTGTTCATTAAACAGATACCAAGGTACACGGAAAAGCATACTTAGATGATATATTAACTCAAAAACCGCATTTCTTTTGAGTTCTCTATTAGGAGGAATGTTTCCGTTTCTGTACAAACTGTTTAAGCTTTCAATGATTTATCCGTGCATAAATTATATTATTTTACAACAGCAATGAAATTTTTATAAAATTGTAAAGCGTCTCTGTCATTTTAATATAGACTATGTAATTGAACGATATTTCATCATATAAAGTATATTATCTGCTTCATCGCAAACACATAGAAAATTAAATAGCTGCATAAGATGTTTATAATTATTCTCATTCGAAATTATAAGTTTTCCCTTGAATAACAAAACAAAATTTTCCGCAAATGTTTATGACTCAATGCATTACAAAACAGTACATGATTCTATTGTATATATATTTATATTTGTTATTAATGTATTACATCTCAGCGCTAGCATATCGTCAGATTTCAAATAAATTTCTATTTCATTAAAAAAATATGTTACAGTAACTTTTCTAGTAAATAAATCATACAAGTTATAATATTACGTACTATTGATATTAAATTAAGAGATTCATTATTATAACGTATGTAGGAGTGCCTGATTTCACAATAGAAAAAAATACAAATGTAACAGCATAAGGTTTATTTTATACCATCAACTGGGTCTAAGACAAAACTATACGCAATACCCATCTAAATAAGGGGATTTACACATTTTACAATTTGTTACAGAAAGTAAGCTTTGATTCATGTAGCATGGATACATAATTTTTCGATAAATTTCTGTAAATAAGAAAATGGCACAACATTGACGCATAAAGAATCGAAATTTTAAGCATTTTATAATGACAAAACCGTTAGGCCAGTTTCCATCTATTTTCGACATTACTCTAAAAAACATCAACTAAATCCCATCGCACGCCACTTTTGATCACTCTCAAGTCCCTTGAGGAAAGAATAATCACACTTTCAGATCTACGTTTAGATTACAAATAATAGCTTTTACTAACAATAATTCACAGGGAATATAGAGCAAAATGCTTTTGAAAATTTAAATATATATTTCAGAACCTACGTCTATGCACGCGAGGGAAAACAACAGTTTGAAGTAATTATGTTTTTACCCATTTCGACCTATTTTGCCCCATAGCTCAGAGCTGTTAAAAACTGTATGGGAAATTAATGACGTGCGGTTATGGTAGTACAGGTAAAATTCGTTAATTACGGCCACGGGCCATTCACACATAACAGAGAAAAAAATAGCTATTAGAACAGACACCTCAGGCTCAGTGCAAGCGGCAGGCAATTTATTTTGCCTCGAACGATGGAGAATTTTCCTTCCATAATTGCATAACCTATCCTCCAGATGCAGTTTATTCGACAATCTTAATTTGACACGGCCAGTCTATTAATCAATATGCAAATCTGCGGTAGGTCTCCAGTTGAAAATTTTCGTTTCTTTATTTTATTTGATCGTTTATAATATGAAATAAATGTGAAGATTTTCTAATAAAAGGCGGAGTCTGTAGATGGTGAAAATGAAGGAATGAATGAGTGATATAACCACAAAACAAGCGTACTTGCAGTTACAGCCAACGAATAAGATAAAATACTTATTGCTAGACTCTCTAATATGCTTTAAAATAATGAACTTAGGACGTAGATTTTGAGAGTAAAAATGACTTAAGTCATAAGGTGAGAAATCTTTATAAAATTGTTGGTCTCTTAAGCATCCTATAGCAAATGATTTCCACAGAGATCGACAATCTAACCAACCTTTGACGTTGCCGTTTAAACCGCTAGTATATTTTAAGAGTTCTCTCTTTTTTTTCGGAGGAGCTTTGATTTTTTGTACTCAATGTCTAAAATTGAATGAATGGACAAACTCCTCAATAACCATGAACTGATGTAATTTTTTTCCCTTTATTATAGGGGCACCACCTAGGTGGACCAGCATCGCCCCCTAGGAAGGGACGACACAGGGGCATTTTTCGTGGCGCGACGCCGGGATTCGATCCGAGTACCCTCAGCACCAAAAACCAGCGCGCTGTACAACAGCGACGCTACAAGCCCATAATGCAATATAATGGAAACAGAAAATATAACCTAAAATGAATTTAAAAACAGGAAAATTGCTGTATCGATAAGAGACAACCTTTTAAAAATGGCATTTAATTTTCAGGGAGATGAAATTAAGAGTAAATATTTTGTTCATATTTTTCCGATCGCTGTAAGTTAAACAATGATATAACAAATGCGGGCGATTAGGAAAAAAAAAAAAGAAAGACAGAAACTACATTAACAAGATGATGATACGAGGCAAAACCCACCATCACCTCCTTTATCACTGGGAGGAAAATAATCGCCATGTCCTATTCAACAGATTCCAACTTATCATCCCCAAACTGCACATCTATTATGTATGCGGGTAATACAAAAGATGCAACAGGCGATTTAACGAGGATCTCTGCAATAAAAATCTCAGCATGTGGCGTGAAATTAAGGGGAAAGAGGCACATGCAAACTACCAGCACTGTACGAAATTAACATGTCCTACTCATCCCAGCGTAAAGTCGGCTTTTTGTGTCTCCCCGAAACAAAAAGAATGCAAACAGGGAGAACAAGACTGCCTCAAATCAACGATGTCAGATTAAATGAAATTTCTTTGACTCCGAGTTGAAAAGGGGAGCTCACGTGACTATCATTACATGCCACTGAAAAGCAAAAACATCAACCACCGAGAAGCAACCGAGTGTGCTAATTTGCATAGACTGACAGTTGGCAGTCTCTTTTCGCCTCTCACAGAATTAACTCTTCAATGCTGTGCTTGCTCCTCGACAGATAACCACTCTCTCGCCTTACGCAATCGCGTTCCACTTAACGCTAATAATTGGAATTGTCCACATGACAAGCTGTCCGGCCCACTGAAAAGAGACGCATGTCAGAATCCTATCTGGTTAAAGGCCATCGTTTATTTTGGGGTCACTTCCTGGTGTCACAAAGTGCAAAATTTCTCTGCGGAGAGAGCTTGTTCGGTTTTCACTGCGGGAATTATGAGATGGATAAGCAGTGTAAAAGATGGATAAGTGATAGAGTGGCGCAACGTTTTAATTAATCAAGTCCGGTATTTTATTGGCGGAGTTTAAAAGATAATGCCAATGAGGCATAATCTGCTCTTCGATGCGAAAGGATTCAGCATATTTCTCGACGATAAACGCTCTTATTTGGTTAGGAATTTTTCACCTGTTTACAAAATAAGCAAATATTTTATTAAGGATAAATTGTATTAATTGGATGAATAAGGTAAAAACGTATTTATTAAAAACATTCTATTTCGTATTTCTTTATATTTTCAAAAATATATTCATAATTACGCGTGAGCGCCCAATCTATTAACAGATCAGCGGTTTTGTTTGTCAAAAAAATTAGCGGAGAATACAATAATCGAAACCTGCCTCTCTTCACAAGTCATCATAGTATATATTCTAGCATTCTACTTTTCCATATTTATGCGCAAACCTCGTTGGATTTTTGAGGAGTTTACAAACTGGTATGGTTTGGTTTGGAGCGCTACGATCAACTTTTTGCTGTGCTAAATAGACCGGGACCTACAGTTTAAAGCCGATTCCGAACGGCTACAAACATCCATGCCAACAGTGGGACTCGAACCCCGAGGATCTGAACCGAATGCCAGCGCCCTTGCCATTCGGCCATCACCTGGCAGTTTACAAGCGCTACTACTGTTGGCCTGGCAGTTCTTAAACCCCATGGAATGTTATTGAGGAAATATTTCTTTCTTTTTTTTAAATTAGACATTAGCAAATGAATATCCTTGAATCACGTTTTACACAACTGAAACCAGAGGCTCAAGGCAAAACGATAAATTTTTAAAGTATACAAAATTTTACTTGATTTACTGAGAGGCAGTAAGTGAGTCTCTCTGCCCCCAGATACAATTTACTAAAACTATAAGTCAACCTATCTATTGAATACCTATTTATTATGAGCCTGTCTCCTTTTTATGATTTCTTGACTTTACATTCGAATTCCTCTTTATTTTCCCGCTTATACTGAATTTGTGTAATAAGTTTTTACGTATATATTTACATATATACGTTTTATCCTTCTCTTTATCCCGGATATAGCTGAACGATTTACATAAGATGTGCATGAAATATAAACAGAGTATTAAAATATATACATATAATAGCGCACAATACGGTTTACATACAAAAAAACCACATTAGGGATACGTGTTTTTAGACTTCAGTTAAATTCAACGATTATACAACGACAAGAAATTTAAACTATACACATTTAATTTTGAAATCATACTCAATACGCTTGTAGGTTGAGTAGGCTGAATAAGAACAAGTTCAAACTATAGCGCTGAATTACAATTTAAAATCGCTTATTTCTTTACCCAAATTCACGACTTACGAATATTAATGTGGGTATCCAATTTAAGCATACGAAATTTAGAATAATGTACAACTACTTATTAACTTACACTAATGTCGAAATTATACACCGGGCATTACTAAATTTTAAAAACTTTGCCTGTCCCACAAAGTTTTGCGAGGATTGCGAGATGAATGAGCAACGTAATAGACGATATGCGAGCGTGTGTATAAATGTACACATAAGAAATATACCATAACAAAATAGAGAATATAGTTCAGCATTTTACGGCTAAAATTAACCGATAATAGCGGCATTAAACCAGCGCGTAACACGTTACTTTAAAGAGGAACTAAGTCGACGCACGCTTCTCCAATAAATACCTATAACGGGTTTAAACTCTAATCCACAGTTGAAATGTGTATTAAGGATTATAATTACAATATGTGCGAGAAGAGTATGATAAATAAATTTTTTTTAAAAGTGTTAACTGAACCTTTAAATACATTATTCACGCATTTTAGTGCGACTCGCATATATTTACTAAGAGTATTTACAACCAATTTTATGAATCGCAATTCTAGTCTATTAATATAATTCTGTAGTTTTCTAAGTATCTAAATATTAATACTAATGATAATAGAAAATGTAATAAATAAATTGTACTGCAACTATTTAAAACTATTTTTAAAAGATACTTCTCCAGTTGTTTATATTCATTTGGCGATTTATATCACATTTCTTAAGGATATTAACTAAACCTTTAAATACATTATTCGCGCATTTTACTGTGATTCGCATATATTTACTAAGAATATTTACAATCAATTACTCGTAATTCTAATCTATTAATACTGTAATTTTCTAAGTATCTAAATATTAATACATTAGGATAATATAAAATAAATTAATCATGCACTCTAGCAATTTTAAACTATTTTTTAAAGCGACTTTTCCCATTTGTTTATACTCATTTATCTTCATTTAGAGATTTATATCATAGTATATATGGGAGCAAACTTAACTTTCCGATTATCGAACAGCAGATTATTTAGTAAATAAGCGTATTAACCCGTCAGATTATTCAGTGAACTACATGAAACATTTGGCTGCTACGTTTTAAGCTAAATCCGAGGAACGAGTCATTAGTTCTCAATGGATGCGCGAGTGAATCACTGGTATTACTACAGAATAAAGACTTAGCTGTCTGTCTGACTGTGGCTAAACCAAAAGAAGGTGAAAAAAGCATAGCTACTATCATTCTTAATATTGATGAACTTAATACGTTCAAATTGATATTAAATTCATAAAAATTAACATCTGTGCATGAGATAGAAAGGATACATAATAATACCAATGTATAAGAGAAGTGTGAGAACGTTTTAAAAATCAAGACAATTCATAGTAAATACAATACGAGAAGAGAAAACGATGCAGTGAAACAAGCTAATTGGCATAGATACATGACAGTAATAATAAAATTCTTCGGGTGAGATCGGATGACTGAAGAATATGGCGTAGAAAGACGAGACTACATCTCTTGTAATGTGAGAGATACGAAGTTTTGAAAGTTTTCTCGGTTCTGCCTTTTCACGAATTCTTGCGTCCCTTCAGTACAGATGCGAATCTAACAAAAACTTACAAAATTCATCTGTACTTTAGCAGGAGCATTACATGAATATATTCATGTGTATACTTGTTATCCTTCATATTTATATATGATAACCTTGTAAGGAGTATTAGTTCCTTTGCGAATATATAGGTGTAAGAAAGGCTTCGGAATAAAAATCTTACAGGACATTGTTCTGGACTGGCCAGCAAAAGCATAATGTATCAGAAATGTAGTTTATTCCCTTCAGTATAAAACAAACACGTAATGTATGACAAATTCACAGAATTTTTGACAGTAGAATTCTTGATTTTTACAAATAGAAAGATAAAAAATGAATAACATTTTCGTTATAAGACACCAAGAGTTACCACAACACATGGTACAAAAGAATCTCAAACTTCGACTGCTTTAAATAACTTCAGCGAACTGAGGGAGACTTTAACAGGTTTTAGCATTTCTTGTTACATAGATTTCTGTAAGCAATAAATATATGTAAATGATGAATGTACCTCAACATTTTTAAAGCTCATTAAAATTTTATAGAAAAAATTAGCCTGGCGGAAAGGAAGGGAAGCACGAATTACATTTCTTAAATATCTGAAATGCAAGAAACATTCGGCAAATGCTAATGGAAACATCTTGACGCAGAATTACAGTGCCAGAGTATAACAATTCTCAAATATCAAAGTAAAAATATTTAAAATGGCATACTAATAATTTTCAACCTAAGGAACTGAATTTTTGATGTCTTTTAGTGGTAAAACAATGTTAAGATGAGAAATGCACGAAATATGGATGCTATCTTCATCAACCTAAGGGCCTGTTCATATACAATCCGTCAGCGTCAGAGTTACTCGTATTAACATATTTTAAACTAATCACAGACTTTAACAATTTCGTTGCTAATTGTTTGGAGGTTTGCAATTGGTTAAATATATTTCAATACGAGTAACGACGGATTCCATGTGAACAGTCCCTTAGAAGGTGTTCGTTGTCCTCAAATTGTTAGCGAAAAAAAATTGTGTAAATGCTACATCCCACTGCACCTACGTTATGAACTAATAGCAATTAGAAATAAGGATTCCATCATTTGAAAAATACACATTTTACATTCATAACGGCAATACAATTGGTAAAAACGTAACTTCTTGATAATCCAATCAAATAAATGGGCGGAGGCAATTGTTTCTATTTAATTAATAGATCATCATAAGACCGAGGAGCATTGATGCGATGGTCACTGTGAATTATTCATAGAGACAATCACACAAATGATCCTTGGTTGATGATGATCTATTAATTAGATCGAAACAAATGTCGCTGTCCTTTTTATTTAATTGTGTATCATCAAGAAGTCAGTTTCACAGTTTGTGTTCCACATGATTCCTGTAAGGGTTACACAATTCTTTACACGACATAAACAGGCCTATGTATGTTTTATAAATCCATGTAATAAGTATTTGCTTGTAAAGAATGATCATATTATATCATATATATATATATATATATATATATATATATATACGTATTTGATGGCAATAAAAGATGCTCGTATTATATCATAAAAACAGTCATGCACTTCCTCTCAGAAAGTCCAGACTCAAAAGACGCGTTTTCACGCAGTCCCCTAGCATGCACGTTCTTGTAATGAAAATAATAAACGTCCAAAAAACGGTGTAAAAAAATCCTTTATAAATCTAAATAACTAAAAAATATTTTGAACGTTACATTTTACGCTACACGTAGAAAAGTACATAACCCCCCCCAGGAACTAGGGCCATTACTTCACAAGAGAAAAAGAACTTAAAAGAAATACTTCTTAAATGCCCACTGCAGCAATTAAGATTCTCGTAGAAATACTACGTCTAGTTCAGGTTGTTATCAAGTAAAGCTTATAGGATTTATTTTCTGATCATTTCCCGTTGTCAAGTTGATTTATAGAATGTAACCCTTATATCTCCAACCAGAAGTAAAACATTGGATTTGTTATAGCCGGTAGCTTTTCTCCCCAAATTTCCTCCTTCAAATTGGAGTTGATTAGTTTTTTGCCATGTACGAACTTTCTGCTTTTCCTACATTATATAATGGCTAATGATGTGAAAATTCCCTTGACTGCATATGTGATAACTTTTGAGTTCCATTAATACTCTGCGTTTATAAAGATAATTTAATCGCGGATATTAAATCTCATGCACCGTTTAAAATAATAGAGTGAATCCATTGCATTTAAGATTTACGAAATACATCAGATAGTAAATAATACTTAGCCTTTAACATACCTTACTTCAATATACATTTAAGCATTAAATAGTTAATTGTATAGAAGACATGAAAAATCTTAGTCACGAATAGGTTTAATATGATACAGGGTTAAAACAGGTGTCACTTTATTGTGGAGATTATCTATCCAATACTACCGAGAAGTTGCGCGAAATTTATTCGAATCGAGAAAACGGCGTTAATGTGAAGTGTTGCAAATAGCAGACATCTCAGCCCCGATATTATAAATGAGCTTACAATAAGATATATTCACATTTTTCTAAATGTTGGAATGTATATTTTTGAGATAATTAAATAATCTATGCGAATCCTAAAGACTTCCAGTCTTCTTATCACGCATTTTACGAAATGTACAATACACTATAGGACGAACATGCTATGCTAAAAGCACATTATAAGCAGTCTAACACCCCCGACGCAATTAAATGCACATCTAAGTAACAAAATCTAATAAGCCTCCTTGAACGAGTCAAATCTTCATTATAAACAAACACACGAATCCTTTAAGCCAAATCTAGCTTAGATTAACTCTTCACTCCAGACAACTTCCACTTGACTAATATTTGTCTCCTTCAAGCAATCGCGTTCCACTTAGATCTCTGATCATTGGGATTGTCCAGCTGACAGGCTGTCCGGTGAGCTGACAAAAGCGGCTGTCAAAATCCGTATCCTTTTAGGGAGGTCCGAAAAGATTTCCGGCTCATTTAATGCTAGGAAATGTGGAGTGCGTTAAGATTTCCGAGCCAAGATTGCAGGGGATGCAAAGCTTTTAGGTACCAAGATTTTGGTTGCCGGAATATGCGAAAGCACAGATATTTCAGATGAGTGAGGCGTAGCAGATTGGGGTAAGGGGGGAGGGCTGCATAGAATAAATGTTTGTTTGCAGAGTCACTGCACTGAACCCTAAGCGAAGACAGTAGTTCTCATTGCAATGTAAGATTTATAGATGAGACTTTAGGCAACAAGTAAAACTTGTTGAGTCTTCTGACATATTAAATTTTCTTGACACTAACTTACCAAGAAAGGAACGTATTGTCTTCGTGCTTTTTCAAGATGCGTAATTTGAAATTAATTTTTGAGAGTTTTCATAGTAAACAATTGCTCGACGATTTTGCTTTATTATGTAAGCACCAGATATAAAAATGTTAGATGACTGCTTTTAAATTTCAAAAATGAAACAAATATTAAAATTTAATTCTTTTTTGCTGTTGAAACTACATATTGTGACAGGATGAAGTTCTTAGGATATACCATCTGGTACTTGCCAACACTGATTTCGTATCTTTTTGGTAGTTACTCACATTGACAGACAGTAAGGGTCTGTTCACATAGGAATCCGGTAGCGGAAGCGTTAAAGTATTGAAATATATTTCACCAATAACAAACCTCCAAACGATTAGCAACGAAATTTTAAACGCCTATGATTGGCTTATTTCCGTCTCAGCGCCATCTTTCCTTTTAGGCTTCCGCTACTGGACTCCAATGTGAACAGGCCCTAAGTTGCGAGCGGTGTCCGTAAACTATATCACCTAAATCTACCAAATATCTGAAAAATGAATTTAAGGAATCTGCTATGATGCTGAGTGAACTTAAACTTGAAGCTGAAAAAAAATTCTAATAGAGGTTTTCAGGATAGTATGGCTTTTTGAGAAAATATAAAAATTCAACTGTTTTTCCCGTGATATCTTTGATTTTGGAAATTCTTCCCTTCCACTCTCAGTCCTCGAATAAACTAGAGATGCATGGAATATTTTTCGTTTTTAACATGATAGAATTGCTTCTCAGTTATGAATACTATAAACATTGAACTAGGATACAGATTCATAACTCACTTAGGATAATGGTTAACTGAAAACCAGTGGTAAACTGCCAGCGATGCACTGAAAAAATACAGAATACAAAAAACTTGGAAGTACACCCAAGAGCCTTCAAATTATATAAATTCGGAAAATTTACGACTTGTACGACAAATGTGGTGTTGATTATTTAGAGATTTTCGTAAGATAGTGCTTACACCACTATGAAAAAAAAAAAGGAAAGTCGTTATTCGACAGTTAGAACAATCATCACGACACAAATTAGTATAGACTGTCCTTAAAAATAATTTTGCTTTTACTCAAAAAGAATTTTATCTACACGTCAATATTTGTATTTTGAGCAGTTTTACCTAGTCTGTACAGAAATACCTACTTAATGAAAAAATATTTATAAACAGTATTATCCCCCCAAATAAACGGTCTTGCAGAATACTACATGAAGGAAACCAATAGCAGATAGTAAATACTAAAAAAAACATTTGTTTAGCGGGCAAAATTCACACGCGCATACAAAAGCATACCAAATCTCACGTAAATCATACGACAAACAAATGCGTAAACATATGAAGTAAAATCATATCTCGTTTAGATTAACTCTTCACGTACCACAGCTCTGATTCATGACTAATATTTATCTTCCGAAGCAATTGCGTTCCACTTAGCGTTGATCATCGGGATTGTCCGGTTGACAGGCTGTCCGGCGAGCTGACAAAAGCGCCTGTCAAAATCCGTATCAGTTAGAAACGTCCGAAAGATTTCCGGCTCATTTAAAGATGACAGAAAATATATAGAGAGGCAGATTATTATAAGATTTCCAGTGCCCACACACACGGCGTTTTAGCTTAAAATCCTATGAACAACATCTGAGAAGGAAAGATGGAAATTTTCGTAAGTATTATCGTGTCTAAAGTAGTAAAGAATTCGAAAAACATTTCTAAAAAAATAGGATAGTATATATGTAATAGCATATATGTATTTAAATATCTAACGTCCTCGTTTATAACAACAAACGTCACGATGTCTGATAGTAATAAAATAAGTTTGATTATATTAGACATTCTAAGGAAAATGCATCCTATATATTGAGATTTTAAAAGCAGAGCAGAAAATACATGTTCCTCAATTTTAATTATTTCAAAGCAGTTACAAAACGGTAGAGAGTGGGTCAAACATTCAAGTGGATACAATGAAGAATTGTAACTGTTAGGCTCTAGGCTTCGACACTAGCTGTACGAGTGCTAAGCATATACTGCAGCGAAAAAAGACGTCTTTCACCAAAGGCATATTTTCGCCAGTAAAACATGGATAATAAGCTAGCTATTCTCGAGGCAGAAATTTTGTGTCTAAAACTTCACTTTTCAGAAATCTCCATCATCAGATAATTGGGGGAACATTTAAAAAAAAAAAAAATCCACGGATAACGTCAAAATCGAAATTTTGAATAAACGAATATTTTTGCTCTATTTTCTTGTTTAGACTACGTTACTCAAACTTTATATTTTCAAATAATAATAAAAGTAAAGAGAAAGTAATTAGGGAAGAGCTCTAAATTGGCGAAATGAACAAGTCTACGCGTAAAATTTTGCGTCATTTTTCAGTTGATTCTTCCCACAGATTCACCCACTTTGGGTAGGTGTAAATTTTTATGCTAAATCTCCGAAAGATGATTGCCAGTTTCCAAGCGTTCGTGAAAAAAGGCTATCCTGAGCGAAAGAATAACTTTATTCTACAGCCTTTTGGTACCCCTTGAGAATGAGTTGTCAAGAATAGATCTATGCGGTATCCAAATCCCAATAAAAAGGAAATGAAAACGACATAGTCGTGAAATCGAAAACAGATCGAAATTGAATTCTAGGATGGTGAAAATAGTTTTTGAAAATCCAGGCTGTCATGTTTGACAAAAGGTTTAATGATCTCATAAATATGATTAATATAACTATTCATATGAAATCATACGCAATAGATAATCAATTCGATTCGTATGCTGTCACCCGTTCAAACAAATTAAGGTAAAAAGAAAATAATAAGGGAATAAAAGATAACATTTAAAAGGACCCTTAACAAATATAATGCTTAAAAATATAAAGCATTGTATACTGGATACACACACAAAAAAATCTCGACGTAATTTACAAGTTAAATACTAAAACGGGTTGGGTTGCCAGACGACATGATCTTTCTCAAAGGAATTAGGTTTTCTACAAGTATTGATGCGTACAAGGAATGCAGGTTTATTTTAAAATTATCTTCTCTATATCAATAACATTTGTTAAAAGATATACTCCATTAATTAGGCTTTTATTTAGTTATCAGTATATCAAATTCATTTTGATTAAAAAAATGAAAGTAAAGAAGTAGCAACTGTTATCTGCTTTTTAATTTCACAGTATGTCGATATGAATTTGAGAAGCAGAAGAAACAATTTAAACTAAAATAGAATGGAGGAAAAGCAATAACTTATTCAAAATGAATATTTCAATACTAATTCAAACCTACCATAAGCATTATTCACCAGCCCTGGGTCGAAATTTTGGGTGCGCTACAGGTCTCTACATTACTTTTGCAGTTACAGTTATATTTATTTGTCCTCAACGATGCCACTCCACTTAGCTGTGATCATAGGGTTTCATCAAACGACTGACAGGCACTCGCAATGCGACGACAGAAGTTTGATAGAATCAAATGTTAAGCTCTTTTAACCAAGTACAGATGAATAAAGAAAGTTGTTACGATTTCTGCGAACACAATTTCTCCCCCTTTTTTGTAATTAGAGGCAGATGATTTGTGACAAAATTTTATAGGCTACTGTTCGTTATTACAAATGTTACAATACGGGAGAAGTGGGCACAATTTAAAAGTCAGACAGAAGTTTGTTCACGGTAGGAGCGGGTGAAACTCTGTTGCTAACAATGGGAAATTGTGTCATAAAAATGTTTAACCGTTATACGCTCATAACCAACGAATTTCAAGTAGTTAAAGTCGCAGTCAAACGTTCATTTGGGGAGTTAAAAAATATATATATTTCAATCAAAGGGCCAAGTGAAATCGTATTTATACTATATATAAGTATATATCAAGAAAATAATATTTTATTCAAGAGAACGACTATTAAAGATTTAATTAAAATAAGTTTCAGGTAAACAATACGCATGACTGTTCTACCAGTAACTAATAAGAAAAGAAACGCCCATCCTTGATGCCCATCCCTTAATGCACAGCTGGAGCAGTCAGTTTACGTAAAATTTCACATCAGTTCAAAACAAGTATGTTATTTTCAAAATTCTTGTGGCAGGAATTTAAAATAATATTGCTTTCAAAATAATGTATGTTTTGGGGCAGTTAGCTACAGGTCTCCTTATAAATAGCGTTTTCCTTTAGTAACGGGCAAGGGTTTGCGATGTAACGCTGATAGCATTATTACCCTTGCTATTAAAATACTAGAAACCACTGCGGATATTAAATAGATTTATACACATATTGTTCTTCCCGAAGTATTAGTTGTAGCTGTAAAATTACCACCTACACAAAAATTAAATGACATGAGTATTGGATCACATCTATATTAAGCTCAAATATGTTGGGAATTTTACGTCGTCAATTTTTCAGGTACGATATGTTAGAAGTATTCCAAAATATCGGTATTATAAGTTATATCTGTTAGGAAGCCATTTTCACACAACCGGGTAAACGACTTGACTTTCAATAGAAGTAACTTTGTGTGCATCATACGTGCTTTTTTAAAGTCCATATCGATCTCAGCGACAAAATCGAGTGAAATCGAATGACAAAATCGGTTACGAATTTGTCAGATCATGCAGTAACAAAGGGAAGTAAAGTAAGTGCATTAAGCAAATCCTACTAAGATAAACTGACTAGCTCTTAACTTTAGTTTATCTTCTGAGACCATCACGTTCCATTTAGGTTTTGTGATCAGCAGATTGTGCAGCTGACATGCTGTACGATCGACTGACAAAAGCGTCTGTCAAAATCGCGTCCGTTAAAGGACTCAGCAGAGATTTCAGTTCATTTTATAATGTATCGAGACGATAAGATTTTAGGGCCAAGATCTCTCAGATTCCACATCCTTCGGCAAGAGGATTTCTAGCTATTGTCTGAATAATCTTTTGTGTTTGCAGCCGTGTATGATAATTTTGCGAACAAGTAAAATGCTAAATAGTTGTGGTCAAAGTTATTTAATGAAAAAATGTAAATATTACAAATAAATCATTTGCTATTGGTACGAGTAACAACCAATATTTTATCTCAAGAAAAATAGGCCTATTATTTACAAACTAATCATAACTATTTTCTTAGCCAAACTGATACAGAAATCAAAGAATTAATAGATACCAAATATGACCAAATTACGAGATATTTAAAATACTATAAACTAGATCAATCATGAGTTCGTTATCACGTTAAAAACTGGTATTTCATTAACTATTTTTTTGAAAACAAATGCTTCATAATTTATCATGTATATTTACCATATATACTACTGAATTTCATAAAGCATGCTACGGTAACAGCAAACATTTCAAAATAAATACGAAAGACGTGGTTGATCATCATCAGCTTAAGATAATTTTCACTTAAATTTTTACTGTAAATATTTAATATTTCATCGCAAATTTTTACAAAGTACAAAACTTTATATTAATATTACACGCAATAAAATTACCTATTTCTCCAATATTAATTTCGTACAACACGGGGTTTATAAGTTATCGCATTCAGATCCGGTTTTTGATATATATTGGCTATAAATCTTTAAAAATTTACACGAATATTGCGTATCCATTATTCAACATTTCAATAGAATTATATCACAACAGGCCCCCGAAAGTTTGATATACAGGCGAAAAAAAAAATGTCGAAACTACACCGTGAACGGCGCGAAAAATATCGAAACACACACGACTTTTATTGTTAAAGCATCTCCACGTCGAAATGCATAACAGATTTTCTCGGGGAGGGCTTATACCACTCTAGTTCCCACTGCAGCCGGCGATTACTTGAAGCGATTCAATTTCTCGTAAACGACATTTCACGATCTGGCGATTTTCGGAAAAGGCTAGGGACTGCGGATCGATGGAAATCGGCAAAGGGGAGAAAGACTGACACGAACGCCGAATATCTCCGGAAAAGATAGGAGGATATAAGAGTGTTAAAGGATACCGAGGGCAAGGAATGTAATCAGATCTGAGGCATTAGCAAACATGTACGGGATTTATGTTTGTTTTGACACAGTTTTTGTAATATACCGGGTTTTGTATTAAGATAATGAATGTGGTTTTATGTGTATACGTGTACCTTTAATGTACATACACAAAGCTAATTTATGTATATTATTTGTATGATGTATGTATAGATGTGAAAACTGTTTATGATCAAAAGGGGCCGTCATTAAAGAATTATAACCCTAAAGAACTTATATTTTATGGTCAAATCAACTTTCCAAGAAATTCTTCAGGGATGGTCGAATAATTTACGTGTAACTACAAAACTCTTGAAAATTATTTTAAAAAAATACTATAACTTATACCATACACACATCAAAAGTCAAAAGAAACGATTCTTTTACAAACAATATGTCTTAACAGTAAAAAATAAAGTCACAGTACTTTAGGACCTCTCACCTCTATAAAGAGGAATATTTTATAAACACAGCACCAATAATTAAATTTTTCTTGGATTGCTTATATTTTTACTTAATTATTTAAACGGGAAAAGAACAGATAGCCAACATTAAGCGAATTTATTTGGCAAACAATCACTAAATCAAAACAAAAGTTTTTTTAAACAGAAAATTCTGTAGATTTTCAACAAATTAATCATAAATAATATAGTTACAAAATGATACATGTTTTTACTCAGGTTATCTTACAACATCGCAAATCAGATGAACGTACAGCACGTTGTTGTTCAAAATGGTGCTTTATAAGTTTACAAAAGGATCATTAGACAAATACAAATAATTAGATCCCAAATAAAGGCTCACAAAATCGGCGAAGTATGAGACATCTGTAATTTATAAACCTAACCACGTCGCTATTTATCAATGTATTAAAATAAAGAATAAACAACGAAGTCGCCAAAAAAATTTTAAGATAAAAAATTATGGTAGCTTATGATAGTAATAAACGTTCATCACTCAAAAACATAATGCGCAGTTACATAAAAATTATTATTTTATAACATGACAACAAAATTGCATTCATTTGGCATAACTTAATATTTATAACACCAAAAATGAATTATTATAACTATAAATAATGTAAAATATAAACTACTTTTCATAAAAAGAAGTTTATTTGAATGATTAAAAAAATAACTGAGGTTAGAACTCTACGTACTGAAATAGAATAATATAAACAGTAAAATGGGCACAACTAAAGTGTTGTATTATAATGTACTCAATTGCTATGTACATCACCGAACAACTTGCGTGGAGTGTAACTTGAAGGTGAAATTAACGTATCAAAACCAAATTATAAAAAGATTTCACATAAATTGTAGATAATCGTTTTATGTACCTTAATTTATGTCCGTAATAATAAATAAATCACTATCAAGCTTAAAATTGTGAAGTACCCACGACTGATTTATCTTATAACAGTTTTAGTACAACTTGAGAGTTAATAAAACTAAATACGATGTACGGTACACATGATAAACAGTTGTATTCGAAGACTATAAATAAACTAAACATTATTTTAAATATTCGGATCTTATACGTAAAAAAATCCGTAGAAATTTTTTTAATGACTATAACTATATCTTATGATACAAGAAAGAAGGAATACAAAAATTACATTGTTTTTTGCTTATATTACAAAAAAAAAAAGTTTCTGGGAAGCATTACAAGGTAATCAATGAGTAGTAAAAATACGCTTAAATTACATAGGAATTATAGCTTGTGTTAACTTATGTTAGTATATACGGTTAAAACAAAAATTCCTCAAGTCATTAAGAGGTGTATTTATTAAAAAATATAATTTAGGAAAAATATGAATAATTGTGAAATATGACACGCGTAACACAAGTGAAAAATATCACCCTGGGAAAAAAGAAGTACGGCATCTTATCCTTATAACAGAATGAGGAACGAACAGTGAGTAATCATGTTTGAAATACGGCAAATATAAGCGGGAAAATATTTAAACTAGGTACTGTAAATATACATCTTCATAATCGTCAACTCACAGCACACATTTTTGATGACACACAAACTGAACAGCCAAGTTCTCGAAAACAAAATATGACGCTGTTATCGTATTTTACATGCAAATGTCGAAATTCTTCTAAATAAGGTAGTACCCATAAAAAATACAGGCAATGCGATACGGATCACTTTTTTAAATCTACATCACTAAATCATATTTATCAAATTCAAATACACCTGAATCATTTATAAGTAATATAAATTTGAATAAATTTGTTAGTCATTAAGAAAACATTGAGTCAGCAAATCTGGAATATATGCTCCCTTATATTACAGTTACACGATATACGTTTATTTTGCCGCGCAACTTGTATAAAATGTTCAAGTCATTCTTGTCTAAGATAACACAAAGCAAAATTTTTGTTGGTAATTTTTTTTCCTCATGTTCTACGTTTAGTTCATTATAATTAAAATATCGGTAATTGTTGGTATGGCTCTACCCAGCCGGCCTTTCACAATTTTGACAGTAGTTAAAATAAGAAAATTTTTAAATAAAGATTCCGCATTGAAAATATATATTTATAAAGGAAAATTACAGGTGTCTATACAGCTGGAAGTACAGGTTAAAACATTTTATTAATTGTTGAATATACAGGAAGTTGGTTTACGAGATTAAATTACACTTGGTGTATAAAAAAATGTATTGCTATTACTTAAAGTTAAAAGAATGTGTCGGAAAAACATTATTAAAATTTCATTATAACTGTAAGCATTCTATTCGGATCATTTAAGATATACGTCCATCAACTGTTTGCAAAACACAACAAACACGTATAAATATACTGGTATGTTCGGCCCATCTTACAGGAAAAAAACTATTTTCGCGACAAGCTTTACTAAAAATCTTTAATTTTATTACTCTTTATACTTTTTGGGGATATCTTGGAATTCAGATAAATTTTTGGAAAGCATAAAAGTTTTGAAAATATCAACTATTGTACTATTTATCATGCGATTCTTAGTTTATATTTGAATATAAATATGCATTATTTATATTTCTATAATTAACATGCTACTAACGCTACTCAGAACATGGTTAGTTCACGAACCAACTCCTCACACTAACTAGTTTTTTAACCATCGATTCCCGAAAGCGTTAACTAACATAAATTATAACATATAATAGGCAGCACAATGATTTCATAACGACTGAATGGCAAAACATCTGTCTCTATCCAGATAGCTATACATGACAATAAATTGTTCGTGCCAACTTCAAACAACTTACGCCACCTTTTAACAAATAATGGAATACAAGCTCAAACTCTCTCCTTTTACATAACACCAATAAAATGCTAAATAATCATCAATTTACTGCTGATGATCAAGAAATGATTTTAAAAGTAACAACTACGGAAACAATATAAGTTAAAATACTCAAGAAAATGAAAATCGCCTTTCGGGAACAGTTTTTATTAATACGAAGTCTACTTCACGCTTAATTGTTTCGTACGTTTGTCATGCATGTTCTCCAACGCAGTAAAAAATAATGTAAATAAGTGGTGAAATGTTAACAGATAACAAAATATTATACAGGGCAAGTACTGAAGTCAATGGAAAGATTAAATATTAATAGTTATTTGGAATCTAAATGAAATGAATCTTTGGAATCTACATGAATTTTTATCTTCAATATATACAGGTGCTAAAGGATGATTCAAACGTGCATTACTTTCCAAATGGTATGGTGAGTTCACTTCAGTAACGCCTGAGTAAACTTCTAAAACGAATTCAAAACAACAACAAATACCCATCGTCTAATACACGATTCCATATTTCATTAAACCAAAATGTTATTTACCAACGTTTTCGAATAGAGGCTCTACAAACCATATAAAAATATAATCACGTAAATTGGCAATCTGGAAACAGTATATTACAGAAAATTAATATTAAGGCAAAATCTACATGTACGACTGTAGAAGTGTAAAATTAAATCTATATTTCTCCAAATTTACCATTCAAAAATCTATTGCCATAAACCAGTACAGCCAGCCGAAATGTTATAAACAAACGTCACATGCATGAAGCATGTTGTACTGCGCGGTAACATGAAACCGAAACTACACTGACCTAAAAGTAAAATAAATAAAAACTATAAATAAGAGAATAAATACCTCTGGAAACTGGTGCACGGGCATCATTCGTTCTTCCTTACTCATCTATTTAAATATTTCGAAGGTTTTTATTCGTCAATGCATGCATTTATTTCATTACATGCCATATAATAAAACACGAAGAGCATACTATTCATAATCGTAAGTCTATAATCCAAACAGATGAATGACAAGTACTGATGATGAAAAGCTGAGTGCTTCAGAGCAAGATTAAACAAGAATAATCCACAACAAAAAAAAATTTTCACTGAACAATACAAGATATCTGTTTTACGATATAACGATATGTGTAGACCACGGCACAGAGTTCCGTTATCAACAACGTCTTCGCATCGTCTGCGATCGTGACGCTTTTCGCGAGTGTCACGTGCTTAAAGGCCGTCTCTGATTGGCTGCAAGGTTCGGCCGAGTCTACTTCTGGCAGTCAGGGAATGTACTTGAAAAGAGGGTCTGAGCGTAATTTGGAAATTTAGTTATAGGTCGTATACGTAATACAAAGAAAAAGTTTTAAAATGTTATACGAATAAAATAAGAATTACACAAACGGAAATTTTTATCCTTAGATTTGAGAGACAAATTACTAACAATAATTATCAAAAATCCGTGTAATATTAATATTTTATAAAATACATTACATAATTCTTACTATAAAAGTTTGTTTACATTAAAATTAAACTAACTTTACATGAACTTCAAGGTTATGAGTTGTTTTATTTTCTTTAATAATATAAAATTTGTTTCTGCTGGATTTGCTCGTATGGAATATATTGAATTATTTTAATATTGCAGGATAAACATTTGTACCTGTTTCGAAAGATTAAAAATTAACCTGATAATAAATGCATACGATAATTTTTTCTCATAAATCTGCTGATCGATTTTTAAAAAATCAAGCCTGGGCAATGTGGTTATTTTAAGCAATAATTCATCAAAAAATCTCAAAAATGGAAAAAAATAAACATTTTGAAATTTATTTTCCTCTTAAAAATTTACAGATGCTTTTCTATTTTTATTTATTCATTTATTATTAATACTAGGAAATTTTCGCTACAATTATATTTTCTTTTAAAGTTAAAATTTACTGTATAAGGGAATTATTTACGTAATATAAAATTCTCCATCAAGATTTCATTTATAGTATTTTAATGAAATGAAAAACAATAATCAGTTTGAAAAACATTAATTCATAATCTGCATTAACTGAAAAAGAGATCAAGTTTGTTTACATTGAAACTAAAACAAGAACTTCACATTCTTGCGTAAAACATGGAAGTTTCATTTTCCGAACAGAAGCGAATTGCAGAAATGTTGCGCCATCTAGTGAGCAAATATAAAGTAACGAAATATAAATAAGTAGAAATCGAAGGAGCATTTCAGACGCCAAAATACGATAATTGAAATTCTTTTTAATCAAATAAAATATTTGAGGCGGCGATTTCATTTCATTTTAAATTCTATTTTTGCTATGCTTTTAATTTTTCTTTTTCATTGGTGATGCAGTTTGTTATGCGGAATGGTGTGCTGAATCTGAAAAATATATTTATAGAGATTTATAAACTACACTCACAGTAATATGCGACAACTCTTAAACTATGAAATTCTTTAACCACATTTTTATTCAATGTATAAGTTTCAGATAAGAAATATTTTGATAAACCGAGAATTATTTTATGTTTATTTTTAATTTTATTTTTAAGTTTATTTTTAACTTTAAATGAACTAAAGTTCCTTCTGTCTCTTAAATAAGGACGATTAGGCCGTTTATTTATCAGCAGTCACTTCCAAAGTTCCATAGTACAGCAAGAGAATGAAATAGCTGCTTCAAGCGAAAGTTTTGGTAGTGAGCTCGAATTGTGATATCACATGGTTGCATTTGACATCATGTGCCAAGTTGGCATCATCGGCAGGGCCCGATTTAGAAAATTCTTGACTATAGGCACAACTCGGGATGGGGGCCCCCTAACACTGATGTGGGCGTAAAATATCCGAAATTGACACACACAAAAAAAAAATAATCATGAATCATTGTGAAAGTACCATTTTACCAAGAATTGGCTATTTGAAGCATAGAAGCCAAGAACATTATCAAATAACAAAAAGCAATACAACATATTGACTTCATCATTAAAATACCAATACAATGCATTCAGAAAAACTTATTAATCCCTTATATACACTATAACATACATATGATGAACTATACATATAACTATACATATGAGGAACCAATCAATCAAATTTGAAAGGATATATAAAAAAATTGCTATTAAAAAAGGTAAAATAAAAAAAATTGAATTGGGAATTTTTTCTTTTAAAATAAAAATTTTGGGGGACCCCTAGGCCCGGGCCTACTGGGCCTAATGGAAAATTAGGGCCTGATCATCGGGAATCATAAAAATAGCAAATGCATATAGAACTCTATTTTCTATAATGTATGATGCATTACCTCTTAGGCAAATGCATGGTCACTATTATATTTTCTCAAATGGCAACTCTCTACTTTCGCGACCGGAACTTCAAATAATGAGGCAAAATATTTCACTTTAGGTGAATTGTAACAGTGGGTTTAGCTCAAGAATGAATCTTAAATGATGGTGGCAAATTTTTGTACTTACTGAATGCTAGGTTTCATTTAAATTATTACTATTTTTTTATAAACATTCAAATAATTGATCGAAAGAACTACTATACATTTTCATACACATACCTATCTCCATTTATTGATTTTTTTTCTCTAAAAGAAACGGAAAACTGAAAATCTTCTTTAATGATCAGGATTGCTTGCAATGGACCTAATACACTAGTTCAGGGGTTCCCAACCTTTTTCCTAGATCGACCCCCCTCACATTTTTCTCTATAATATACAATATACAACATAATTATAATACTAAAAATTGCACATAAAACACTTAAAGATAACAATTTGACTAAGAATATGAACAAAAAATTAGGAAAAGTGGTTCATTAGGTTTATGTTTTATTATTTTTATACGATTTTCATTTTTAATTTCAAAAATATAAACAAGATTTCAGAAACACAGATTGTAATTGCACAAAAGTTCGATTTCAATTAATGTGGTGGTTGTGTTTGATGCATTGATACAATATTTTTAATGTTTGGCCTGAAATTTCTTATTGTATAGTCATAATAACTAACATAAAGAATAAAAATACATATTTTTATACTGTGGCAATTCCCCCCCCCCTCGAGGCGAGTAGGAAGACCATTAAAATCGCCGCTAGCCGTGAACCGATGCTAAAGAATGGCAGATCCCCCGAGCGAAAGAAGACCACAATGGACACCTCTTTGGGACGCATTCCTGGGATGAAAAGAGGAGACAGTCTGGCGCCATATTTTGACATTGGCCGACAATGACAGTTTACGCCCTGAAACGAGATCGCTAATGAGGGAGCGGGCGATGAAGATGAAATAATCGGCATCGTTTTTTGCGCACGGCTAGGCGCTCAGCCTATCCGGAGCGAGTTAGAGAGAGGAGGCTAGAAAAGAATTCCGCCAGGGATCAAGTTTTTAAATAAGCCGACGAGGGCTTGAAGACCAGTTTTTTTGTGCGGAGAGTTTTTTCTTAGAGAGTTTAGGAGTGATACCTGATCTCCTAGCTCCACGCACTTTTAAGTGACTTGTTTTTTGTGAGGCTCTGCCCTCTACGTGAGAAGACCCTTTTTCACCGAGAAAGGTCGGGGAAACCGATCGGAACTTGATCTCCCCAATTGTGTTATTTCGGAGAAGCTGCTAGCTTCCAGTGGACGAGTGCGGGCCCTTTTTTCTGTGACCTGACCAGCAGTTCGTCGCCTCGTTTTAGCGACAGTGTGCTCCATCCTTGAGAGACAATCCCCGATTTCTACTCCAACTTCTACGGACTGCTTTGTATAGATATCATTCGAGATCGCGGCTTAACCGTGTATGTTAAATAAATCTGAAATTCTCATTATCTTAAAAGTCTCTATTTTAGTAAGCTGTCTACCTTACACGTAACCTGTGACGCTACCTAAGTGTTTGCTTTTGACACAAATCGCAGGAATACGTTACAATACATATTAAAACGGATATTACTATCTAATAATTACATTCCTAAAAATAAATTAAATTTTAAAACAGAAAAAATTATCATCGACCCCCAATAGACCTCTGGAATACTATAGACCTTTTTAAACTTCCATCGACCCCCAACGGGTCCACGTGGACCCCGTTGGGAATCCCTGTACTAGTTAATACCACAAGCGACTGATGTTAATTAACTTTATTCGACACATACCACAAGTCTAATGCTAAACTTTATTCGACATTGAAGTATTATGGTAAAACAGTTGAACCCCGTTATAACGAAATTCAAGGGACCAAAGGTTTTGTTCGCTTTATCCGGTAATTCGTTATATCCGAACTGTCAAGAAAAATGCTTACAAAATACATAACTCATTAGTAGCAAAGTGTATTCAATAATGATAGTTTAAAGAATGATAAAATGTATTAAAATGATCATTAATTAATTAAATCGACTAAAATCGATTACATTAAACTGACACAATACTAATTAAATTACGTACAATAGGAAAACTGCGGTACTAAAATTTTCGTTCGTTATACCCGAGAGTTCGCTATATACCGGGTTCGCTATAACGGGGTTCGACTGTAGTATAAAAAATTATCAAACAGAAATGGCAATAGGTTTGCATTATTTTAATTCTTAGCTTTAAATTTTAATTACTGAGGACATGTACCTTGAAACATTTACCTTGCTACAGGATATAAAGTCTCCAAAACCAGGGTGTCCACTTCAAAAGACCCAATTACGTCTGCTATATAATTTTAAAATATTAATGTTGCCGCTATAGGACTGGCTTACGTATCAGAAACCATTTTGTCACGGGATCTTCTCGCCTATACAGTACAGTTAGACGATTCAAGGGTTGTTCTTGCTCTCTTAAAACTACGTGCTTCGTGGGGGTGTTCTTTATCTCGAATCTAGCCGCTATGACCAGAACATTGTAGGACGTCATCATTGGGTCAAAAGAGACGGAGTGGAATTTGTACAGGGTTTTATCCATCACTAGCTGAAAACCCGTACTTCGCTATGGAGTACATTCAAATTAAATACAACGGTCAATGTATGCAATTAATGCCAAAAATATGTATAAATATACTTATAATAAATACAACGATCAATGTATACAATTGACGTAAAAGAAACGAAAAAATATATTTATAAATAAATCGTAACGGATATTTTTATAGACAAAATAATGTAGAAGAAAATGTTCAAATTAAAATTTAATAGAACATACTAAACAATATAGTACAGTCAGTACAGTACAGTTTTAGGAACAGATCTTTTACTGTATTTTAATATATTTTTGGATAATGTCCAATCGTCTGCCGCATTAGCAAGACAAAAAATATTTTTTGTCTATTCTGTTGTTATGCACGTGACGATAAATTAATTTAAAGTACCAGAAAAAGAAATCACGTGATCAGCTTTTAATAAATTAAATTCTAAAAATTAGTCTTTAAAAATTCACCAAAAATCAGGAAATGGAGGTAAAAATTCGAAAAAAAATTTCATTTTAAAGGAATTTTTATGATCTTTCTCGTGATATAAATTTTGTAACCCTCAAATTATTATTTTAAATGCAAACTTAAAGAAAGTTACTAAATCAGCTTAAAATTAAAATAAAAAAATTGTAAGAAGAATTTTTCAAAAATCTTTCTTAGTGCACCCCTACACTAAAAGAAGAATCGCCATGCAAAATTTCAGCCCTTTAGATCCAGCGGTTTGGTCTGTGCGTCGAATGTCAGTCAGTGAATCAGTCAGTTACGGAACTGATTTATATATACAGATGGTAGAAAAGATCGCTAATGCGCAATGCTATACTTTCTTCTAGAATAGTGGTGCTCTAGAACCCAAAGGTGGATCGAGAAAAAATGGGCACGGTCACGGATACTTTGAAGAAAATTTATATCATGCTGAATTTTTTAATTAAAAATATGCTTAAAGGGGATGGTGGACATTACAAAGCGATTTTTGAAATTTTTTAAGTCAGAGGTAATGAAATTTTGCATATATATATTCATTAAAGTATAACTATATCAAACACCTTATAAAATTTTATAAATATTTAAAAAAAAATTATATCTAAAAAATTGAAATTAATTTTTTAAGTGCTCCTTGCGATCCAATTTTTAACTCCCCCCAACCCGCATTTTGCATTTATATTGCTTATAAGTGCATTTTGAATGGAGTTATGTATTACTTTGTACTTTCGTTGAATAGTAACTTTTTAAGGAAAATTTTTGTGCTTTTACTCCGAATTTTAGGGAAATTTTTGTACTTTTCTACACTTAAGTTAAACTTTGATAACCTGAATGATGTCGAAACCTAAAATGGATACTTAACTTTTATTAATATATTTTGATGCATTAGAGGAGTCTTTATCATAAGTTTTATAAAATTTTGTTAAAAATTATGACGCAATGAGCAATTCAAAGACTTGCAAATCTGGAAATGACTCATTTTCAGAAAAGGCTATTTAAAAGATTTTTTTCACCTACCTTTATTACTTACTTTTCTATAGATACCAAGTTTTCATTTTACTTTTCACTACATATTTTAAATGCATTTTATTACAATATTTACATATCTTTAAAATATTAATACACCAAAAAAAAATTCCAATTTTTGTTCGATTTTTGGTAATTTGAAAGTCCACCATCCCCTTGAATTTTCTATAGTCAGAAAATTTTATTATTTTCATTTACATTTGGTATGATATGATATGATATTGTTAAATAAGGTGTATATGAGATACAAATATTACTTGAAGTCCAGGTTAGCACCTCATCATTAATTTTTTTATTTTTTATTTTAGCTCGATAAATTATACGAAGTTTATAATATTCAAGATTTTAATAAGAAGCTTAATTTTGAAATCCTTATTTTTTTTAATATTTATGATCGTAAATTTTTACCTAAATGAAATACAAATCTATATATTTAAGTTGCTAAGCCGACTTTTTTGGCAGTCCGTGAGAGAAAACTACTGCATCGATTTACTTCATTTTGGTCTTAAACGAAAGATCGTAATATGTAGATTTCTTAAATTTTGTTTTTGTAACCGCAATTTCTATTAATTAGCAATAATTTAATATTGAAAATTGATTTCTCCGCATGCTCAGTGGTATGTTTAAATCTGACTTTAGAAACTCACTGTTTCTGCGCATGCTCAGTGACATGTTTTAATGATAAACACGTTTATTCCGAGGAGTCTCTCTAGATCTCTCTCTCTGCCATTTTTATTTTTATGATAAATATGTCTCTGAAATATAAGATTAAAAATAATCCTCAAATAAACTTCAAATTGTTTATTTCGCGCTGCTTAATTAGCGATAATTTATAATTTTAAAACATTTGCTTTCTGCGCATGCTCAGTGACATTTTTAAATCTGGCTTTAGATACTCACTAAGCACGAAGCCACTTAAACACATTAATTTGTTTCTGCGCATTATTATGATTTTCAACATTTGGCAATGATGTGTTGAGTATAATTTGTGTATTAGTACATTTATTTACTATCTAGCCGTCATGTTTTGACGGGTATCAACTAGTATATACAGTGGAATCTCGATTTATCGTTTTCGAAGGGACTGACTGAACTAAACGATGGATGCGGGAAAACGATAGATGCGGGAGCATACAAAAGAGTATTAACATACCTTAAAGTTTGATATCCCTAAAATATATTTACTCCCATACATAAATGCATACATACCTGTATTGTAATTAAAGATAAAATTACAAAGTTGTACTGAAATCCAAGATAAAAATAATAATAATAAAAAAGGAAATACACGTAGATACACAGGAATTTTGATTCAAATAAAAGTCTTTAATCTTCGGGTTTTTTTTTTCTTTTTGGCGGTTTTCTCTCCACAAGTAAACAATATTTTTTCTGTGTTGCAAATTGCATTCCTTTCGGTATCGGTTCTTGTGTGAGAGTATAAAGAAGCGTCAGCCGTGAATGGTTTGTAACTAGAACCACTCCATTGCACTGCAGCAATCAAAAACTTTTCACACCCTAGATCAAACACCAGGGCTCCTCCATCCCAAGGCCAAGACAAAAGCTAGAGGACTGCAGGAACCGCTCAGGTCGGCTGACTGTGAGCCATTGCTGATAAGAATAAAAATGTTGAATAGTCGGAGAATTTGGAATGAGTTTCCGAAAATATGATACTTCAGGGGCTAAAAAATTAAGGAACACCAACGATGAACAAATAATGGGAGTTGTACGATTATGCGAAACCAAGCAAAACAGGAGAGAACAAAAATACGAGACCGTGCATCTCAAATGTTCTGCTCATTGTTTAATTAGAGCGTCATTCTAGCTGAATCCAAACATTTATATTTCAGATTCAGCTATTCTGAAAAAAACGATCGATCCCATAAATTAATGTAAAGTTGCGATATTCTGAACGAATATTGCGGGAAAACGATGGATCGAGGAACGATCCATGCGGTCTGTTTTTGCTTGTTTTCTATGGAATTTATTCGATATAAACGATGCATACGGGAAAACGATCGTTCCGAGATTCCACTATATTAGTTTTTAAATATGAAGTTTTCGATCACACAAGATATAGCGAAATCAAGTGTAGAATGTGACCAAGGTATTTCCTTGTCATTTTGCTGAGTAGACTTATACTCAAAATCTACATCGATTTTTAAAACAGTTTGTCAAAATTTGTTTATTTCTTGTTGTTAATATTTTCCTAATTAAAAAAAAAATTAACTACCAAAAAAATTTCTTTGGGATCGAGAGATTTTTTCATTTAAAGAAAGTGGGTCGCGATCGAAAAAAATTTATGCACCACTATTCTAGAGAACTTACCCGTCTGTTGCGAGTCGCGTCTCTCTAATGATCGAGTCCCGAGAGAAAGTCGAGTCTTTATGCTCTCCACCCTTTAGCTTTTCTGATGCCTTTATTTATTTATTTATTTATTTTTCAAACGCGGAGGCATTTGTCGCTAGACATTCACCTGTTTGTACACCGCGTGACTGCTAGCTATTCAATTAAGGAGACACCGAATATTAGCACGCCATATATATATTTGGCCAGCATTATCCCCTACAAGCCGGTCCCGTAATTTAAAACTGAGTCAAGTGACGAGACCGGTACACTTGACCTCGAACCTCCAGAGATAAATTTGAGAACTTGGAGGACATTGAAGCCACGACCTATTTTACGTGCACCAGCCGCCAGTAGTGTACACGGTGGTGGAATTGTCAGCGACGGGCATCGAACCAGTGACGTTCAGATCACTGGCTCGCTGCCTTTGCCAACTGGGCCACCACGCCCTCGTGATGCCTTTATGCTCCGCTGTACAGAGTGTAAGTTGTCATAGCTCCACGTTTTGTTATGGAATATTCGGTTCTATTTTTGTTCAATGAGAATACTTGATTGTAAACAGAAAATTTATTTTGTAAATAAACGTGAATATTTTAATAGGAAAATGGACTTTAAGATAGTGATATACAATCTACTATTTGAAATTTATTTCCCAATTACGTACGCATAACATGAGCTACATCTATTTTTTTATCACATATTTACTTTGAAAATACTAGTGTTTGTACATTACCGATCACAAAGATTTTACTTTGCCAAATTCTGATTAGAATAATTTTATTAATTCATTTTATAAATGGGTGAAACACACTGACTGTCACAAAATGGGTTAATAAGTATTCTATCGTGTCAAAACAATCTATTTAAAAATACTTTCTTACTAGTAATTACTACGAGTTTAAAATCTGTTACATGTCAAATGGTCACCAACTTTGTAAATTACCCTTGTTCCTACTACTTGGAGCAAATAGGGAAAGGTATGAGCATCACTGTAAAATAAGATATTTTTTTATCTAAAAACCTTGCAAGAATAAATGTCCAAGAAGTTTTCTATGTCTTGTAAAATGATATCTAGAAGTTGATGGATACCTGTTGATGGATAGCATGTGTGAAAATGATAAAATGATCTCTCACGTGAGTCGAATGTCATGCTAATCGATAACCTAACATCGATATCAATCATAGATATCAATTAATCATATAATCATCGATCGATAAATACCAATCTTATTTATACCTATGGATACATATGTTACACGGTAAGGCTCACGTGTTATAATTTTACCAAGAACTTTTACTATGACATCTGATCTTAAGAATAAGTGATTGTCGTTTGTGCGAATACAAGAAATTCATAGGGCTTACTCCCTTCCTGAACATTTAATCAGTCTCAGCTTAGTAACATCAATTTAGATATCTCCGGATTTTTTTTCCCAATCACTCGTATACCAAATTTTCACAGCACTTTTGATTTTTTGAAGCTAGGCTTCACTGCTTTGTTAAGGTAAAAGCGTCAAACAATCTACCATGGAAAAAAAATAGCCATTTTCAGTTATCTGTCTAAGTTTCGATGATCGCTTCAAGAAGTTCTTGCGTTCCTGTAGCTTTGGTTAATTTTTGCTCACCGTTCACCGGATTTTCTTTTACCCTATCTTTAATTTTTCAAACAACAATAAGTCAGAGAAATATATTCGACCGGGTAGTTAAGACAGCTGATTAAGGATAAGCAAACATCTTTAGTTTAAAATATTATCCAGATAATGTATACATATACTTACAATAACTGTCATGTTTTAACTTTACCCGAAGGATTTTGGCATCACTTCACATTCAGTTATTCTCGTTCTGTGGTATACATGAATTTTTTTGGATTACTCCCTTTAAGAAAATTATAATCAGTCTCAGCATAGAGACTCAAAGACATCTTCGTTGCTAGTTTTAGGTTACTGCATGTAAATTTTGGTTTTTTTAGAGGGCTTTTCTTTAAGTCTAAACTCCTCATGTTTAATCATAAATCTACTTTTCTCCTTAGATCAGTGTCCATAGCTTTACACAGTTTGTAATTCACAAGCTAGGAAAAGATCGATGCTAAAAAAATGCATTTACAGAATGAATCATAATCATCGATGAAAACCTCCATGTCTTAAAAACAAAACCTCACTGAAGACAAATCTGAAAATAAAATTTTTATCTCCTCGTTCAACTGGTAAAATTCCGTTTGGACAACATCGATCTTTAGTTTCCATCTCAATGAATAAATAAGTTCTTGAAATAAATTAATTTCATTGGACCGAAAATAGAAATTAACGTTCTGCGTTTTTTACGTAAGGCTATTTGTTTTGAAAGTAATCTGAAGATCAAAGTAGGTGTTGAGATGTCCTAAAGTTAGATTTACCTTTATCTCTGGTTGGGGTTTTGATAATCGGAGTGATGAGCAGACTGAACATTATTTTGCTAAAGAGGGTGATCATAGGCTTGGTTGTGACAATGATGATTATCATGATGATGTTAACAGTGGCCGTAATATACACTTTATCCAAGAGAGGACAATTTAATCTTTGTTGGTGATAAATCCTCGTATAAGAAGGAAATGGATTTACATATCATTGAGCAATGAAATTTAGTTTGTGACAAAAATTTTGTTCTCTGATATTAATTTTAATCTGCTAGCGGCAACAAAGTGGTACCTCAAACATATTGTTTAAAAGGAAAAGTTGCAGTGCCAATTAGATATATGTGGATAAACAATGATTCGACTGGAACAATGAATCGACTCTCGACCGAGATGAAAAGCTAACAACGCCATAATCTGTACTCTGGAACAAAAAACGTAAATGATTAGAACAGATTTTTCAATCATTTTGCGGGATTTTCCAACTGAAATTTTGAGGTGAAAAATTTCCCCTTAGAACAGCATGCTATTGGGGTCCCCAAATACAAAATTAGAATGATAAAAGTCTGACAGGATGCTTTTCTATTTCTTCACTTACTCTGATGCTGCATCATTTGTGACAATTACAAACATTCCTTGCAAAATCAAGAAAGTAAACGTTCATTAAAAAGTTCATTAAAAGGCACACAAAACTGTACGCAAAACCCCTTGGTGCTAGACATCTTAGCTGAAATTGCAGAATGACATAGCTCTGCACACATTCCGATAGCTATCCGCAAGTTGAGAGCTGTTCAATTGATCCATTGAATAGATTTCATCGAGAAAGAACAGCTAGATAAGAAATATGGCTGCAGATCTTGTTTACTCAGTAGTTTTTGCCAAATTTTAGCGATTTCTCTGAAAAACTGGGGCGGGGGGGGGGGTATAAGCATATGAAACATTTTTGTATATTTCCTCAATTTTGTAACCCAATTTCCTCAATTTTGTAAAAATTTGCCTAGTTAATGTCTATTTATTTATCATTTTCGAGTTCTGGTGTTATATTCCTTCGAAAAATAAGATAGAAATTTTCACAAGTACAGTTTTTCAAAAAAAGGGCTCCAAACATAGTCGGATACCCTAAGAGCAGGAGCTGTCAAATACCAAAATATTTGTTTGCGAAAATATTCCAACAGGGATATAAAGTCAGATTTTTTAAACAATCTGAAATAAGAACATCGGCTATTAAATTGTTAAGGTGTCTCCAAAAGCAAAGCAGTCTGTTTCGCTGCATATAGACATATCTGAACTATTTACTAGCCATTGTTCCTATTCGAGATGTCCTCTTGTGAAACAAAACTTCAACAAAGGAACAGGCGAGCTCGGTGTCCTTAAACACAGTGACTGAAATAACCACGTCAACAGATAGATCTGAGAGCATGGTGACAAAGCTTCACCAGCGGAACGGTAGAAACGGGGGTGACAGTGGTAAAACAAATAACAGTTGAAATTCCCATAAGACTTCAGTCAAAAGACGCTTTCACCGATGGGGTCTCACCCGGAGGGCCTCGCCGCTATGTTGGGCCCCAATCCAGCGCAATGAGGACACAAGACGTTCAACCGGGGCAAAGAATTCGATTTGTGCATGTTCTACTCTTGGATTGTTTCCATATGAACGTAGAAAATGCTGCCAGCACAGAAGTCTGAAGAAACAAATAAGAGAAACAAATTAGTGTCTCTCTCAAGTTTATCGGATGGAATTAATTTGACCATTGTCGTGCCATCTTTACGAAGGTGATATAAAGTTTGTGTTCTTTTTATATATACAATGTTCCATTGTGATGTCACATTAGTTTGAGTCTCTTGAATCGTTTGGCTTCTAATGAATACCCTGGTATGAAATGACACTTAATTCATCTGCAGGAGTAGTAGACGGTTTGACAATTCAAAATGAGGGAAGAAAATGGAACATTCTTTATATTACTACCAATAATCAAAAAGCATTTCCCTTTTTAAAATTCATTTAGCCTGTAAATTTTTCTCCTGCATGGTTATGATGTGACACGGGTACAACTCTACGAGCCATGGGTGGATAAACCTTTGCTGGCCAGATGAGACTATCAGTTATAAAATTGGAAAACCATTAGTTGTTTCCTGAACACATTTAAAATTTAACGCCTGAACCTCATTAAACCAGGCAGAATTGTAGAATCAGTTATCCTTAAACATGTTAAGCAAGCGATTAGTTTCAAGGAAGGTATACCGTGTAATAAGTTCCCAAACACATTTTAATCCAGTTTAAAGGAATTTCAGAACTATCGTGTCTTCCCATTTCAACCGATTAATAGGAATTCTCGAAAAGAAAAACACATAAAACAGTAATTTTACATTAAAAAAGTTTTATCTGTATAAACATTGGTTTCATAACTAATTGTTCTCTAGAATCTGAGATAACATTTGTGTCCTTTTCTAATTAATACAAATGTTACACATGCAATATTAGGAAAATTAGAAATGCAAGAACTGAAGAATAATAGATGAAAAAAAATATTTCTTACCCTTGTCTCTGTGCATGTGGAAATAAAAACCTATTGTCTGTTTGGAAGGTATAAACTAAACTCATGGGAAAACAGTCCGCAGTGGACCAAGGCCAGCGGAGCCAATCTCAGCTTTCTTGACCGTGGGCTTGGGATGCTATACAACATATGTCTCAGTCAGGTGGTCAACCTGACGTGGGACCCCCAGAGTTTAGTTCCCAAGCATGCTTCGTCCTCATTTCATCGACCCACTCAAGGAATGAAAGGCTGAGTCGAGCTTGCCCAGTCGTAGGGTCGAACCCTGAACCTGTGGTGTGGTAGCTTGATGCTTTTAACCACTACGACCCCAGGCGTCTGTTAGGAAGGTATAACTACCTTTATATCACATGTAAATTATTTCTAGTCTCGTTTCTGACTTACATCCTCAAACTGGGGAATTTTGCCTAGGGCATATGTTCATAAGATGGTCCATGGATATAATTTGAGAGAATCGTATGTGAAACTCGCACCTTTATTTATTTATTCATTTATTTTGTATTTTTTTTCTAGGTTTAGATATAGTATGTTTGCTCAAAACTAGTCGCAACAGATTTAGACAGGCGTTTTCTCCTGAACTCACGTAATGCTTTTTCAAAAAATCCATTATCCGTTTCACACAAAACATTACATACATTTCTCAGAAATTTATCACTTTTTTAAAAAAAAAACTTTACATACATTTTGCATGAAATGAAATGCTCAGATTTATTCGGACCATTTAAAAAGCTTACATGCATCTCACACAAATCTCACCCGTTTCTTTAATCTTGTACCGTCCTCGTGTACAGAAAGATCTTAAAAGAACCGTATTAAATTAATGCGTGTGAGAAATCTTCCCGTATACTTACAAAACAGCTGTCTGTTCCCTGTTAAAAATAAATAAATAAATTTTCATTTAAACTTTATGTTTAACCTCTCCTTGAAGCATCTTTTCAACTAATGTGAAAATATTATCGCTCGGTAATCAATATACCAGATCATCATCGAATGCTGTTGACACTCCCCCCTGGAGAAAGGCAAAACTAACTTTCATATAATTCTGACATTCATTTATTACATCGACTTCACAATATAACCAATAATTACACTCAAAATTATCAATTTTTTTTCTCTCCATTGTCTTTCACCTCGGACAAAATGCTTGAAAAAGAAGACCTTATAGGTAAAGTCATTTCGAATAGCTAAAATCCTATCGAATATTCATTATTGGAAGCTGTACGTTTTTCAATAAAGGCTGCCAATATTGGAAAAAGACGGTGGAAACATTGCTTTCCGTTAAGGCAGATGATTTTCTGGGTGACTTGTTCGTGAATAAGTTAATTATGGAGGTAATAAAAAATTAACCCTAAACTGTTTTATAACACGCAAGCGATTGTATAGTGAAAGTTTGGGAAATTAATTTTTCCGTAAAGGCTTTTAAATAGCTGTTAATAACGCGCAGTATTTAAAATCTTCAATTAATGAAGGTAATGGATATGAAACACTTACCGGTGTTCAACATGTTACGGAATTTTTAAGTGTTTCTTTCAAACTGCAAAGTTAATCATTTTAACCATCAAATGAATTAAATTATAGCATTAATAGCTTAGCAGAATAATTTAATATCAAGCTTCATGATATGAGGTTGGTTATAAAAGTGTCTAATTTTATAAGGATGTATAACATCTAGATACATGTTTCCCTCGTCATTCATCATTTCTTCTCTCTTGTTTTCACATGAATGTGCACAGTTATGCATAAGCTAGAGATGTCATTATTCCAACATAGTCAGTTGCCCATACTTTTATTAGTTAGTCATGAATTAAATTGTAGCAATGATAGCTAGGCAGAATTATTCAATATCAAGTCCCATGATATGAGGTAGGTTAAAAGTGTATCTTTTTATAAGGATGTATACCATTTAGATACATGTTTTCATTGTCCTTCATCTTTTCTTCTCGATTTTCCTCGCATCAACAGACATTTATTCATGTCATTATTCATACACTGCCAGTTGCCCATACTTTTTTATAGTTAGTAATGAATTAAATTGTAGCATTAGTAGCTAAGCAGAATAATTTAATATCAAGCCCCATGATATGAGGTTGGTTAAAAGTGTCTAATTTTTTAAGGATGTATAACATCTAGATACATGTTTTCATCGTCATTTATCATTTCTTCTCACTTTTTTTTTCACATGAATGTGCACTGTTATGCATAAGCTAGAGATGTCATTATTCTTACATAGTCAGTTGCCCATACTTTTATTAGTTAGTCATGAATTAAATTGTAGGAATAATAGCTAAGCAGAATTATTCAATATCATGTTCCATGATAGGAGGTAGGTTAAAAGTGTCTCTTTTTATAAGGATGTATACCATTTAGATACATGTTTTCATCGTCATTCCTCTTTTCTTTTCACTTTTCCTCGCATCAATGGGCTTTTATACATAAAAAAGACATGCCGTTATTCATACACTGTCAGTTTCCCATACTTTTTTTAGTTAGTAATAAATTAAAGTATAGCTCTAATAACTAAGCTGAATAATTTAATATCAAGCCCCATGATATGAGGTTGATTAAAAGTGCCTAATTTTATAAGGATGAATAACATTTGGATACATGTTTTCACCGTTCTTCATCATTTCTTCTTTCTTGTTTTCACATGAATGAGCACATTTATACATAAACAAGAGATGTCACTATTCATTCATAGTCAGTTGCCTTTTATTAGTAAGGTCCTATAAATTGGTTTCTTTTAAGATTGATGCTCATACTCGTACATAATCAATAGCTACCATATTTTTTTTCTCATACCTAAAATCAGCGGTTTGCACTTTGAAGATTTGAAGAACGTGAACTCTTATTTTTTTCGATTTCGATGCACACAGTCACACATAAATAGGAGCTGTCATGTTTAATCTTACATAATATGCTCTGAATTTATTGAAAGTTAAAAAAGAAAAAGAAAACATTATTTTGATTTGAAAATTTTTCCCATAGTTACGCATAATCAGAATCTATCATTTTTAGTCATGCATAACCGATGTCTAATTATTTAAAATCTAGGGAACAAAAATTTTTCTGAGACTGATGCACATTGCCACTTGTTACAACGAGCTATCATATTTTTGTTCTCATGCAGTCAGTTGTCTATCCATTTAAAATTGGTGAAACGAACAAAAAATGATCAATGCACGTGGATATGCATAACCAGCAGCTGTCATTTTCATTCAGGAATAACCATTACATCTTTCTCCAAAGTAGTCAGAAATATTCATTATATTCAAAATTCATGCACATAGAAGGTGCGGCAGAATGGACTCCCACATTTCTGACGGTCACTGGCAGGGCCGGATTAACCCGCTTTGGGGCCCTAGACATTTTCTTTTTACCGGGCCCCCTCGCTCTCCCACAAGAAATAGAGCACACAAAAATATAAAAAAAAATAGATAAAACAAACCTAAATAATGTGAAAAACTATGTGTGTGTTTCAGAACCAAAAGCGTGAGGATAATTCATTTTCTCTAAAATATATTGAAATTTATAATTTAACAAGCTCGAATAATCAAAATTATAAAATTATTATAAAATGGTAAATGACCTACCTCTCAACCTCAACTTGCCCTTTCAGTATAAAAATAAAGAATTCAAAATTCACACTTGCAACTAAAGGCCTATTTATAGATTTTATACAGTTGTCCAACAGAAAAGTTAACTATCTTATTTACAAATCTTTTAAAAATAGACAGTTTAACCAGACCCTTCAAAAAACAGGGCCCTAGACATTTGTCTGATTTGTCTATGCTATGATCCGGCTCTGGTCATTGGTAAGGGTGTGGTTAGAGCAGAACGGCGCGAGAAGTGGCAACAGTTCGTGCAGATTTTCTAGTTGATTTTCTAGTGGTAGACACCATGAGTGGGTCCGGTGAACATCGCGGTTTCGTTATTGGGGGCATTCTTCAAAAACAATGATTCTCTAACCTCGACACAGAGGTTATTTAGAACTCGCTCCGGGCTCTATTCGACTGATGCCGTTCCAGATCGAAAAACAATCCTGCGATGGGTATGCATTACTAAGGAAACAGTGGTACATTATAACACGTGGAAATGTGCAACGAGTCCATAAGTCCACTACTGGTGAGGGAGATGCAGCCGTTCCCCCAGAGATAACCAACAGAGCGATAGAAAACTTTAGAGAACGGCTTCGGCAGTGGATCGCAGATAACGGAGGCCTTCTGAATGACGTTATTTTCAAAACCTAGTGGGAAAAAAAGACAAGATTATAAGCATCTTTCGAAATTGTAAAGCTTTTTTCTGTAAATTGTTTCGTTCGTTTAATGTTACCCTTTGAAATGTGAACGTCCGTTCTGCCACACCCTGCAGTTGTATAAAAAACAAGAAATGTTGTTACTTATGGCAATTTTGGAACTTAATCCATTACGCTTGCAGCCGTGACTGCTAGCCATTTATTTAAGGGAGCACCGTATAGGTGACCGGCATTTCCCCCTACAAGACCGTTCCGTAATTTAGAACCGAGTCAAGTGCCGAGACAGGAACACTTGACCTCGCACCTCCAGAGGTAATTTTGAGAACTTTGAGGACTTTGCAGCCACGACGGATTTTACGTGCACCAATCGCCATTAATGTACACGGCGATGGATTTACAGGAACGGTCATCGAACCAGAGATGTTCAGAACACTGGCCCGCTGCCCTTGCCAACTGGGTCATCGCGCCCAACATGAAATGCCATTTTTACTTTTACCCAATCAGCTGTCTATTCATTTGGTATGTCGGCAAAAAGCATTTGTTTGTTTATAGATCGATACATATAGCCCCGAATAACGAAAAGCTGTCATTTTTGCGTACGCACTTGAGAAACAAATTTGCATCGATATTTATTCACATAGAATGCGTAATCGAAAGCTATCGTTCTTCCTCATACGAAATAAGATGTTTATTCATGTGAAGTTTAGACAACAGCAATTCGCTTGCATCAAGATTGATGTCCATAGTTACACATATCGAAGAGCTGTCATTCTTATTCACACGTGACCTGGTGTATGTTCAGTTAACGTACGGGCAAGTCAAATATTTGTTTGTTTTGAAAATGATGCATGTAAACACAGTAAAAAGAGAAACGGTGCCATTTGGCTTTTTTTTAAATGTTATGAAAGAGAGATTTAAAAAATATTATTTAATTTTTCGATAGCACATGATCAATAAAAATTACAATAAAAATTACTTTAACAAAAAAGTGATAAAAAACATATGTGCATAATATACAAAACATTATTAATTAGGCAAAGTAAATTTTATTTAAAGGAAAAGTAAACTAATAGTAAAATAACATAATCACACAAAATTCATTATATGATGAAAATTAAACGATTTATTTCTCACAAAAGCATGTTGTGGTCTTTTTGTAAATTACTTTCCATAAAATATGCTTTAATTGTTAACATTCCGGAAGGCTTCTGTCATCTGTATTTATTCCGACACAACTAAAACGAATAACACAGTCTTAAAATTTTACTAGTTGGATACGAGTTTTGAATTATAACACTCACGGAAATCTAAAAATAGAAACCCACTAAGAAATTAAAATAAGCGGGTGCTGTCCCCCGCCCGTTCATTTTTACCGTTGCGCATATAAATCATCTAGCACACCTGTGAAGTTTAGCTTCATTACGAGACAAAAACCAAAAGATGAAAAATGCCAAAATTTGTGTTTCGGAGTGAAATCTCACAAAAATCTCGACACATCTTTTCGAGTATCGTACATCAGCCAGCTATTTTTAGCATTTTTCCAGATTTGTATCAGCATGAGTTGTTTACAAAGTTTCTCTCTATTAGTGAATATATATATATATATATATATATATATATATATATATATATATATATATATATATATATATACACACACTATCTGGCCAAAAGTATCCGGACGCCCATTGGTACGGACTCGGAGAGTCCTGAGGCATACTATATTAATATGATGCTGGTCCTCCTTTTGCATCGATGACAACCTGCACACGTCTGGGGAGACTTTTCACCAGTTTTTGATAGGTGTCCATAGAAATTGACTTCCAGGCGTCCATCACAGCTGAAGTGAGTGCTGGCAGTGAGGATGGTCTACTTGGCTGGCTACGTAATCTGCGTCTAATTCGTCCCAAAGGTGTTCAATGGGATTTAGATCGGGGCTCTGGGAAGGCCAGTCCAGTTTTAGAACACCCATTTCGTCAAATCATGCCTGCGCAAGTCTCGATGTGTGAATGGAGCAGTTACCCTGCTGGAAGTGAAAAGTCACTAAGCTCCTTTGACTTACTCATTGTGTCACAAACGCATAAATATGACCGGACAAACCACTACCAACACTTTTATAGCTTTCGGTTATGCATCAAATTACGTCTACCGCCAGATCCACTTCTTTAGGGATTGCCGGATACTTTTGGCCAGATAATGAATATATATATATATATATATACATATATATCTATTATATGTGGGATTGTATGAACCCATTCGCCTTCTATGAGTTATGTGTTACTACGAAGGTGATGTGACGATAGCGACACTAGGGGTGCGAAGGATGAACTAAACAGACGGAGGCAGGCTCTCGACCGGGCATGACATTGCCCTAGCAGCAGACGCGTGGCGGAGAAAGAGATATAAAGTCTCGACGGGGCAAGACGTTGCTGTTGCAACTTCAAATTTATGTACTCCAGATGGCGCTGCAACGCACCCTCTCCCTATGTAAGTACTTTTGTTTTGGTAGAGCAGAGAGAATCGAGTAAGCGATAGGGGAGACTGGGATGAGCTATTGAGCTCCACTTTTAGAATCCTAGAATATAAGATTAAGATGTATTGTCCGCTTTTTGTGATGTCCGTAGCATAGAAAATAAATGTGTTTTTCTGTAGACTGTGCTGCTTCATTTACAACCCCTGGATCGGACATTAGAATTACCACATCCTTTTGGTGCAGAACCCACGGGATCATACCTTTAGATCAGAAGGTGAGTAAATAAACTGATTCTCATTTTTTTGAATTGATAAATCCATAAAGTTGATAATTCGATATGGATATAGAAAAATTAAAAAAGAAAAGAACTGTTCTGCGATCATCAGCGACTAAAATAATCAACAAAATCGAAGCAGAACTAATTAAACCTAAAACAGAAATTAATGCTCTAGAAATAGAAGAATTGCTCGCGCAGTTAACGGATAAAGAGAGCTCATTAAACGCACTAAATAATGAGATTGAACAAGCTACTGAACTTGATGACATGGAAACAGAAATCGAAAGTTGCGAGGAGTATACAAATAAAATTATAAGCTCTAAAGTACGCGGCGGTAATAAGTGAGAATGAAAATATAGATACCTCCAGTGAAGCGTTACGAACCTTTGAAGATAATATTAAATATGAAAAGGGTAGATACGAAGTAAAATTACTGTGGAATTCAAATGGGAACGAACCACATGATAATTTTGAACTTGCGAAGCGACGATTTATTAATTTAACAAACAGATTTAAGGGTAACAAATGGCTATTTGAAAACTATAAAGCGATTATGTCAGAGCAGATTAAAGATGGTATTATTGAAGAATGTCCTAAGAGTGAACTGAATTTAAAAAACGTGTATTATATGCCCCACACTGCGGTCATTAAAAAAGACAAAACCACTACTAAAGTCAGAATCGTGTACGACGCATCTTCGAAAGAGAAAAATCAGGAATCACTTAATAACTGCTTGGATCCTGGTCCAAATTTGAATCCTAATATATTGACTGTAATTTTAAAATTTAGAGAATACCAAATCGCCTTCAGTTCTGATATCGAGAAAGCGTTCTTACAAATTTCAGTCGCCCCCGAAGATAGGAATTATTTGCGTTTTATTTGGAATGAGGAAAATTTGGCTAACGCTGAAAACGTCAAGACTTTAAGATTTAATCGAGTTCCATTTGGAGTCATCTCAAGTCCATTTCTGTTGGCTGCAACTATTAAGTACCATATACGGAAATATGAATCGGAATTCAAAGAAACGGTTGACATGTTAAATAACTATTTATATGTGGACGACTTGTTTTATGGGGCAAACGATGTCGAAGAAGCCTATCGCTTATCGACCAATGCAGTAAAATTATTTGATGACGCTGGGATGAAACTTAGAAAATGGAAAACTAATTCCAAACATTTAAGCCAACGCTGGTCTGATAACGACAATATGGAAGAAGAAATATCGGAAAATCACACTAAGGTGCTGGGAATAAAGTGGAACACACAATCAGATATCTTACAATTAGACATTAAACCCCTTATTGAGTCACTGCAGAATGTTATAAACACCAAACGTTTTGTATTACAAACAGTGGCCAGAATATTTGACCCAGCAGGATTTCTATCTCCATACGTCATCAGAATAAAATGCCTACTTCAAGAAATGTGGGAAAAGGGCATAAAATGGGATGAGGAACTCCCGAGCGATTTACAAGAAAAATGGGCAAACTGGCATTCAGAAATTGAGGATATGAAAGAATTTTCTATTGGCAGGAAGTATTTTCCCGACGACCCCTCATTGAAGGTTGAAGATATGCAATTGCACATATTCTGCGATGCCAGCCCAAGAGCGTATGGCGCTGTAGCATATTTGAGATACAGAGAAGGAAGAAATTTTAATACTAGTTTTGTGATGTCAAAGACAAGAGTCGCGCCCTTGAAACGACTCACACTGCCAAGATTAGAACTCATGGGAGCCGTCATTGCAGCTAGAATTGCGGAATACCTTGGAAATATCTTCAAGATAAAACATCACAATACATTTCTTTGGACTGATTCATCAATAACTCTCCATTGGATAAAGGGAACAGCGAGGGAATGGAAACCCTTTGTTGCGAATAGAGTCACTGAGATTAAGACGCATACTGAACCACAGAATTGGAAATTCTGCAGAGGGAAGATGAATCCAGCCGATATACTCACAAGAGGAGAATCAATTCGTCAGCTATTGAATAACGAAAAGTGGTGGAAGGGTGCACAGTGGTTGACATTACCTGATGAACTATGGCCTCCATATGTGTCAAATGAAATTAAACAAGAAGAACTACAATCAGAGAGGAAAGTTAAAAGGGAAACTTGTCATCAATTTGCTTGTAACATCATGCCTGTGCAAGAACCTGTTTTGGACATAGAGAAGTATAGCAAACTCTCAAGAGTGTATAGAGTGACTGCTTGGATAAAGCGATTTATAAACAATTCAAAGAAAAATAATGAAAAGATTAAAGGACCACTAAAAGTTTCTGAATTATCCGAAGTCGAAATCTATTGGGTCAAAATAGTTCAATGTAAATATTTTGAAGAAGAGATTAATCAATTGCTAAATAATCAGCCAATTAGAAAACACTCGAAACTAATTGGATTCGACCCTCAACTAGATGACAACGGATTAATTTGCGTAAAAGGAAGATTACAGTTCTCACAGTTTGAGGTTAAAGAAAGACATCCTTGTATAATTCCAGGAAGAACGAAATACGCCGAACTCTTAATTTTGGATGCCCATAATAAGGTATTACATTCAGGAGTATCTGACACTTTAGTGGAAGTACGAAACAAATTTTGGATACTGAGAGGGAGACAGTCTGTTAAATCTACGTTAAATAAGTGCTTGATATGTAAACGATATAAAATACGGCCTGGCATTCAAGTAACAGCACCACTACCAGCTGATCGTGTCCAGAAGACCCCTCCATTTGATGTAACGGGTATTGACTTTGCAGGTCCCTTGTTCACCAGAGAAAATGACGGGAAACACTATATTTTACTATGTACATGTGCAGTGACCCGCGCGATCCATCTGGAATTAGTGTCGAATTTAAGCACTGAAACATTTTTGCTTGCCTTACGTAGGTTCATTGCATGACGTGGATTATGTTCGACGATTTACTCAGACAACGCAAAGACTTTCAAAAGATCGAATGCCGATTTAAAGGAAATATGGACGAATATTAGCTCCCCAGAAGTTAGTGATTTTTTTGGCAAGGCAGGCATACATTGGAAATTTATAGTCGAGAGAAGCCCTTGGTGGGGGCGGATTCTGGGAAAGGCTAGTAAGGTCAGTGAAAACAGTCCTACGAAAAACCCTAGGAAAATCATCATTATCAACAGAAGAGTTAGAGACCATATTAACGGAAGTTGAATCTATAATTAATTCCAGACCCATTATCTTTGTATACAGTGATCCTCATGAACCTTCACCATTGACTCCAGCACATTTCCTCGTCGGAAAACGTTTAACATCATTGCCACCTGTGAAACTCAGTGAAGAACGCAACAACTTAAATAGGAAAGATTTAACCAAACGTTACAACTATCGACAAAGGTTATTAGATCACTACTGGGAAAGGTGGCGGAAAGAATATTTGTTAAATCTGAAATCAGCTAATTGCACTGCATCAACGACAGCAGTTCGAGGTTTTAAAGTTGATGACGTGGTGCTACTTGGAGATCCCAAGTCATCTAGAAATATGTGGAGAATGGGGAGGATCATAGAAGTATTCCCCGGAAGAGACGGTAAGGTAAGATCATGTTGCGTGAAGTTAGATTCTGGTGTTGTGAAAAGACCTACACAACTTTTGTTCCCTCTAGAACTCTCAGACTGACAAGTGATAGAGAAACGAACTGATTTGAACTTTACAAACTTTCTTGAACATTGAACTTTAAATATAATTGAAATTCTTTGAATATAATTGAGTATCTATAATTTTGAATTGAATGCTATTAATGTATAAATATAATTGAATATGTATAATTTTGAATTGAATGTTATTAATGTATAGGTATAATTGAATATCTATATTTTTGAATTATTATTAATGTATATGTAATTGATTTGTCTATCTGTTTTAGTTGCATTTGTGTTGATGAACCTTGCAGTTCATGGGGGGGAGGGTGTTGCAACTTCAAATTTATGTACTCCAGATGGCGCTGCAACGCACCCTCTCCCTATGTAAGTACTTTTGTTTTGGTAGAGCAGAGAGAATCGAGTAAGCGATAGGGGAGACTGGGATGAGCTATTGAGCTCCACTTTTAGAATCCCAGAATATAAGATTAAGATCTATTGTCCGCTTTTTGTGATGTCTGTAGCATAGAAAATAAATGTGTTTTTGTGTAGACTGTGCTGCTTCATTTACAACCCCTGGATTGGACATTAGAATTACCACAGTTGCCAAGCTGCAGACGCACGGTGTAGTTAACCCCTTCCGCATTTGTGGAGTCTTGAATGTGTGATGATATACGTACTGTAATCTCATCTTTGTAAATATCTTCTAAATGTAAATATAATTGTGTTACGTGAAGTGCTGAGACTCTAACTTATTTGAGTACTACTTTATTCTTCGTATAAGAGAGTCTGGATTCGCTTTTGAGTGCGGTCTTGATTTATATATATATATATATATATATATATATATATATATATATATATATATATATATATATATATATATATATATATACTAGCTGAAAACCCGCGCTTCACTACGGAGTACATTCAAATTAAATACAACGGTTAATATATGCAATTAATGCCAAATAAAATATATATATATATATATATTTATAATAAATACGACGATCAATGTATACAATTGATGTAAAAAAACAAAAAAATATATTTATAAAAAAATCGTAAGGGATATTTTTACAGACAAAATAATGTAGAAGAAAATATTCCTCTTAAATGTAATAGGACATACTAAAGAATATAGTACAGTTTGAGGAACATAATATCTTTTATTGTATTTTAATATTTTTTTGGATAATTTCCAATCGTCTGCCGCCTTAGCAAGGAAAAAAATATTTTTTGTCTATTTAGTTCACGTGAAAGAAATCACGTGATCAGTATTTAATAAATTAAATTCTAAAAATTAATCTTTAAAAATTCACCAAAAATCAGGAAATGGAGGCAAAGATTCGAAAAAGATCTCATTTTAATGAAATATTTATGATATTTCTTATGATATAAATTTTATAACCCTCAAATTATTATTTTAAATGCAAACTTAAAAAAAGTTGCTAAAACAGCTTAAAAATTTAATTTAAAAAAATCTAAGAAGATTTTTTCAAAAATATTTCTTAGTGCACCCTTACACTATAAGAAGAATCGCCATGCAAATTTTCAGCCTTTTAGGTTTGATTCTTCGTATAAGGTTACGAAGCGACTCTAGGAGTGCGAAGGATGGACTAATTTCAACCCGGTTTGGTCTGTGCATTGTATGTCAATGAGTCAGTCAGTTAAGGAACTGTTATATATATATATATATATATATATATATATATATATATATATATATATATATATATATATATATATATATATATATGTGTGTGTGTGTGTGTGTGTGTGTGTGTGTAGAATGCCGCACGGAACTTCATATACGTATAATCTTTTTGAACTGAGTTTGTTTCCCTGAAAATACTTGATGCGTACTCCATTGAGCGGTTTTTTAAACAACGATTATCATTTGCTATACAAGGACCAGAATATTTATTTGTATGGATGGTTCTTGAGAGTTTAGGTCATAATTCTCTATACGTCATCAGATACCACGACCTAAATATGATTCCAAATGACTATAAATATCATTGATAACCACAGAAACTACACCTTCAAACACTGCTATAAGGCCACCAGTCTAAAAGTTCCGTCATAAATTTTTGTTACAATGAAGAAGTTTTATTGCTTCAACGTTAGAGAAAATTATTGAATGTTTTATTGATTTTGCATAATTAAATTAAAGCCACACTTACACTTTCAGCTAATTTTTTCAGCAATATATCCTTCCAAGTTTAAAAAAAATTGAACTAATTAATTAAACTTTGTTTATCACTGAATAAAAACAGAGATGACAAAATTATGCCGGCATTGAAAATTCTCTAAGCAGAACGGCTAGTATAATATATTCTGAGGTAAACTGCGTTACTCACAGGTATATTTCACATGTAAGATGAATATGTAAGGTGAAAAATAAACCTCCTTTGCCAAGCTTTGTATTCCAGTGAATTTTCTCTACCCAGCCACCCCTGTAAACGGCCATATTTTGATCAGAACCGATTCAAGAATTCATAAAGTCAATGTTATGGAAGAAACTACTTTTCGACGACCACTTTATTTTCGGAACCATTGCTGGCCGCCATAGAGTAGTTTTACTGTATTTACATTTCTACTCTGAGTGAACTGGAGGAAGTTTTAATGGTGATCTTGGATGTTGTTGAAAAATGTTAAAGAAAAAAACCCCATGTACTTCCGATAAAAAATGAATTATTTTTGTTGCACGTACTACACTATCTACCAATAAGTATTTGGACATCCATGCAAATGACGATATCTGCGGTCCTGATATACGTCCCGCCCTCCGCCGTTAAATATCTTGTAGGAAACAATATTGGCATTAGTAGCATACAAAATGCCACGAAGTGCAGAGTTATCTGATTTCGAGAAAGGTGTATTCGTTGGGTATCACAGAAATGGCTAATCCTTAAAGGGACATATCGAGCGAGCTGAATTATCCAAAATCGACAGTGGCCTATGTGATTCAGAAGCGGAAGGTGAGCGGTGATTGTTGGAATGTGCCCCGAGTCGGCAGACCCACGAAACTGGGAGCTAGAGACCAACGGGTTCTGTCCAGAGAAATTCGACAGAACCGCACCCAACCGATGACCCACATACTCCAGGAGTTTCAATAGGCATCCTGGAGTGTTGTTTCGACGAATACTATCCGTAAGGAAGCACATTTGCTTGGTTTTCATGGTAGTGCTGCCGTCCATAAGCCTTTGATCACAAAATCCAACCGCGCTGCTCGGTTAATGTTGTGCAAAGAATGTCCAAAGTGGGCCGTAGATCAGTGGAAACGGATTCTTTGGAGCGAAGAGTCAAGGTTCACCCTCTACCGTTCGGATGGCAGGGTCTGGATCAGGCGGCTGCCTGGAGAACGCTTCCTGCCCGAATGCATTGTGCCTACAGTAAAGTTCGGAGGAGGTGGAATTATGGTCTGGGGATGTTTCACTATGGACTTGGACCCTTGGTCCCTATTCATGGTAAGCTCAACGCCGACGTCTACTGCACTATTTTGGATGACAGCGTGCTTCCTACGTTGTGGCAGTTTTACGGGTTGGATCCATGTTACTTCTAGTAAATGATTATTCAGGATTATTGAGATATCATGTTATGTTTGAGGCTTTAAGCTGAAGGATATTCAAATTAATGGCACGAACAAATTTAAGTAAAATTTTAGGGTTACTTATTACTATGCCCTGGTAATAACCGTACAACTGCACTAAGTTTAGTCATGTTCTTAAAAAATATTGTAAATTCCTTTCTTTCTTATTATTATTCAGAACAATATCTAAGAGCACGAGTACAAAATAATTTAAATTATGCTGTTTAGCCTAATAAATTATGCTGTCGAACTCTAATCCTTTGGTATAAATTTCTGGAAATGAATTTAGTAGTTTAAAAGAAAAGTAGGAAGAAATTGGATGACAAGTCTAATGCTACATCAATACTTAAATTAAATACTTAAAATATCGCCATATGGTCTCTATTAAGTGGTTATACACTAAATTAACAAATTTTTTATAGGTTGCATAGTCTTAAAAATGTTAAAAGTTATTTCTTCCTTATAATTTCAAATTTATACCTCTTTGTTTATTTTTTATATAACTTTATAGTACTGATATTTGCCAATTATACCACTTAAATTGTAATTTATAATTATATGAGTGTAACTATTTATTATTACTTTATATGAAATTAAAAAAATTATAAATACGCTAGAAAATTTTCACCTTTAAGAATCGTTAATGTTAGTCTTCAGCAGAATCTTCAGGACCTTAACAAAATCTTTAACGTTAACAATCTTCAACGAGATCAGATTCAAGAGACGAATTTTACCATTGAAAGAGGAACCATTGTGAATATCAGAGTATAAAAGTTCATAAAACATTAGTTATGGCTGTTTTATCGTCACTTCAAGCAGTATTAATTAAAAAATATCTCAGCCAAAGCCAATAATTACAGTTTTAATTATTTTAAAACGTAATCAACTGAACCAGTTGATCAATAATCCCTGAATATATATTACCAAATATTGTTATTTTTTTGCAGTACGTGGCAAGATATGCAGCATCAATCGCAAAAATTCTATAATAACATTCTAAGAATAGAATATCAATAAATTGAGTTTTGCTTGTTCCAAGCATCAATTATTTGGACGATAAATTTTAAGGTTCGCGTGTCGATAACGTGCGCAGTTTTTTAATCAAATTTAAAAGTTTTACATTAATAGTTTGGCCCTGAAATCCTCAGATGCAACTTTGTTTAAGGTTTTATAAATAAGTTTCATTTGTATTTGTTTTATGATATTTAAAATTACTACTCACGTTCGTTCTGTAATAGCGTTTGGTTGCTTGGATACTGTCTTAAAGCATCTTTTGATTGAAATGGACTAAACTCAGTTTGTTGCCACTTCAATTTAAAGATAAGTTATATTATTGATTTTATATGGAAATTTTAGCTAAGAAATTTATGAAGATACCAGCTGAAAACCTGCACTTCGCTACGGAGTACATTGAAATTAAACACAACGGTCAATGTATGCAATTAATGCCGAATATATATATATATATATATATATATATATATATATATATATATATATATATATATATAAATACAACGATCAATGTATAAAACTGATGTAAAAAAACACAAAAAATATATTTATAAAAAAATCATGAGGGATATTTTTATAGACAAAATAATGTAGAAAATATTCAATTTAAATCTAATAGAACATACTAAAGAATATAATATAGTTAATATAGTGCAGTTTGAGAAACATTTCTTTTACTGAAATTTAATATTTTTTGGGATAATGTCCAATCGTCTGCCGTATTAGCAAGAAAAAAAAATTACCAGAAAAAGAAATTCCGTGATCAGCATTTAATAAATTAAATTCTAAAAATTAACATTTAAAAATTCACCAAAAATAAGAAAATGAAGGTAAAGATTCCAAAAAGATATTATTTTAAAGGACTTTTTATGATCTTTCTCGTGATAGGAATTTTATAACCCTAAAATTATAATTTTAAATGCAAACTTAAAAAATGTTACAAAAACAGCTTAAAAATTTAATTTTTAAAAAATCTAAGAAGAATTTTTCAAAAATCTTTCTTAGTGAACCCCTACACGATAAGAATATTCAAAATTCAGCTATTTAGGTCCCGCAAAATTTTAGCCCTTTAGGTCCAGCGGTTTGGTCTGTGCGTTATATGTCAGTCAGTCAGTTACGGAACTGTTTTATTTATATAGATTTTAGTGAAGAGAAAGGGAGGAAAATGTTAAGATAAAAGAAACATCGTTAGTTTTACGTTTATGCCAGAAAATATTTTCCAAAACCGATGATTTTGCATATGTATAAAATAGCATAAGTAATAGCATAAGTAGTAAGTTTTAAGAAATCATCTTTTAATCGCGATTATGGGAATTGTGCTTCTATTTACACCCTGATTGATTAAACAGTATGAAACTGAATAAATATGGCCTTTTGATTTTATAGTTATATTTTAATTTTTTTCTGATACTTTGAAGTATCTAGGTCAGTGGTAGTCAACGGGGTCCCTACCACCCACTAGTGGGCGTTTCAAGCTTTCATGTTAGGCGGTGGGAATTTTTGTCCGCTGTTACAAATTTTGTGCTTCTTACATATATCAAATACACTACTAACACATTCACAAGTTTGACTTTTTAATATATGCTATTGCAATTTACTTTTAAATTCCATCTCTAAACTTGGATTACAGGCAATAATTCACCGGACACTTCTCGAGCTCCGTTGCCATCCGTAGCTATTTATGTATATATATATATATATATATATATATATATATATATATATATATATATATATATACAGGTGGTTATCAAAATAATGGAAACACTAAGAAACATCATGAAAACCTTTATTAATACGGTGCAGGATCCCCTTTGTCATATAATACCACCTGATTCACCTTGGAATCGGATTATACAAGTCATGAATAGTGGTTAAGAATATATTATACCATTTTTCAGGGAAAAATCATGAAATTTCCTGTACAGATGTTGTGGTGGATATCGATATCTGGCTCTATCCGCTTCTGCAGATCACAGTGGTTTAATGATATATAGTCGGGGGAATTGTACAGGGCAAGATAAGATAGTTGGCTTCTTTTTCATGCTCTTCAAACCAATACTTGATAGATTTAGCTGTATGTATAGGGGGATTATCATCCTGGAGAACGTCATCTCCTACAACAAACAGTTTTTGCCCCATAGGATGGACTAGTGAGCTAAAATTTCAACATAGTCCTTCACATTCAATCTCCCTTTAAGGGTTACAATACGGTCTGAAGAAAATCATGAGATGCCATCCCAAACCCTGATACATCGACCTCCACGATTGACAGTTGAGATGAGACAGCCAGAATCTTACGCTTGTGTAGGTGTTCCAAGGACATACGCACGTTCTGTTGCGAGGGACAATGTGAACAATGATTCGTCGTACCAAATGCCGTTTTTGGACGTATTACTCGACTAGGATTTAAGCTTGTGGCACCAGTGTGGGAGATATTTTGTATTGACATCTATTACAAGTGGCTTGGGAATAGCTACTCTTCCGCAAATGCTTTGTTAGGAAAGTTCCCTTATACCTCTAATGGTTGATACCGGAACATGCAGATGCAGGTTGAGCTCTTCGGTCATTTTAGTTGCAGTTGTTTTCTTTCTTCATGTCGCAATCCGCTTCAATACCTCGTCCGTCTCTTTCTGTCGGCTCTCCATTTCGTCCACTGTTCTAATGGCAAAGGATGTTTTTCTGCGCACTCTGTAATCTATCATGACTTTCTATACCATAGCTCGAAAAACACCCATTATCCTGGGGGTTGCAGTAACAGATATTCCAATTTAAACTCGATCAAACAATTTATCTTTTTGCAAGGTCTGAAGGTTTGATATTTTACGCTGTTCCCCCAAAAGCACGATGCCCTTAGCTTCATTTCTGCTACCTGGCAGTAGAATAATACGTGCACTATATTATATAAAAAATACCGGTGGCCAGACTTGTTTATGAGGAGTACGAACCACATTCATAAACACCACTATTATTGTTAGATGTTTCCATTATTTTGATAACCACCTGTATATATATATATACTATATATATATATATATATATATATATATATATATATATATTAATATTATATATATATATTATATATATTATATATATATTAATCTAATAGTAGCCGTGTTCTGTGTAACGATCTGTCATGTAACGCTTCCGGAGCGATCGCTTCATAAATATATCAGCCTACAATACAATAATAAACAATACAATAATACAATAATAAACAAAAATTAAAACCCCAAAGTCGTTTGTATAACAAATTTGTAGGTTAAGTTAATTGTTATTCAATGCACATGTATACAGCTTTAAAATTCATGAAAATAAAAAAATTCTGAAATGCGATTGCAGCGCTGCCTACCGGATCCAATTGTGTACCTAAACTAATCAAAGATCAACAACAACACATAAATAAATAAATTTATTAAAAAACATTTTCTATCGTATCAAAGTGATAAAATCAGTATAGGCTGAAATTGTTAATTTCATTGTAATAGAATGGTTGAACTTACAGATGAAATTGTTAATTTATGTATTTTAATTTTGCTTAATATATTTATACATAGCCTATTTATACATATATTTAGCATAATATATAATCTATGTACATTAAATTGAAATACACGGACAAAAATATTTTGCACATGAGTAATTTTTATGGTTTTTTAAATGAACGCACGCATCTTTGTATATGACTTTCAGTTGTTTACTGAAATTGTTAATGTTTTTGAGCTATAATTGAATGCGTTTACTTTTGTACATAACTATTGAAAGTAATTAGTTAATGTTAATTGTAAGAATTTTAATTGTATCTGAATACTTGGCTTAATTTCTCGGTGGTATTATATATTTAATCTATTACTATAAATTAATTAATCTAATAGTTGCCGTGTTCTGTGTAACGATCTGTCAAGTAACGATGTAACTTACGTAACCTATAAAATCGTTTTATCACCAAAATTTGTTAATTTTAATTTAACAATTTAAAATTAACAAATCAGACTGAAAACATTCAAGTAAATTTAAATGTTCTAAATTGCAACACGTTGGATTGCAAAACAGATAATATTACTAACATCGTAATATAATGCTTTACGAAAAATCGGTAGGAACAAAAGAACAATTTTAAGCAAATAAATATTCAATTAAACACAATTAAAATGTTAAATTCAGTTACTTAACTTGAAATTTACATCCAAATATAATCATTCCGACATTACGAAATTAAAAGAAAGAAAAAAGGACTGACTGATATGTTATGTTCCACCATTTAAATAAGAAATCGAATAGAATCGTTATAAAAGTACTTTTAAAAGTAAATATTAAACAGAAATTAAAACACTATCATCGAATAGAATGCTTTGCGAAAAATCACATGAAAGCCACATGTGAGCACATGAAAGCCACGTGTGTTGGCAATTTAGAAATATTCATTTCTACCGTACACAGTTTTGAACATATCACTACGCATGCGTCGAATTTGCAACTTTATCGTATTTAAACCTAATATAACCGCAAAATTTTCTGACATTTTTTTTAAAGTGTTAAATTGAATATTTCTAAATTGCGAGTACACTTGGCTTTCATGTGCTCACATGGGGATTTCATACGGTTTTTCGGAAAGCATTCTATTACGATGATAGTGTTTTTAATTTCTGTTTATTATTGTATTTTTAATATTACTTTTAATAGTACTTTTACGATTTGTATTCTATTTCGATTTCTTATTTAATGTAACAATTTAATTTAATTCAATTTTAATTTAACAATTTAAAATTGACAAATCAGACTGAAAACATTCAAGTAAATTATAATGTTCTAAATTGCAACACGTTGGATTGCAAAACAGATAATATTCTGTAAAAATTTCTAATATTTCAATTACAATTTATGAATTTTATTTTTGCTTAATATATTTCTACATAGCCTATTTATACATATATATAGCATAATTTTTAATATATGTAGGTTAAATTATATCCAAGTATTTCTAGAAATTTAATGAAACTGAATTTAATGTAACTGAATACTTGGATTAATTACTCGGTGGTATTATATATTTAACCTATTACTATAAATTAATTAATCTAATAGTTGCCGTGTTCTATGTAACGATCTGTCAAGTGACGCTTCCGGAGCGACCGCTTCATAAATATATCAGCCTATATTAATCTCACGTGAAAAAATACAATAATAAACAGAAATATTAATGATTTTACTCGGTGGTATTATATATTTAATCTATTACTATAAATTAATTTCCCTAATAGTTGCCGTGTTCTGTGTATGTATCTGTCATGTAACGCTTCCGGAGTGACCGCTTCATAAATATATCAGCCTATGGCATCCATTTTGTTTTATGAGTTAGGCTTAACAAGTTAAAAGTAAAGTTCAAAAAGATTATTTGCTATCTAAACCCAAATAATTTTAATTTAAACAACGTTATATCGACACAAATCAACTTTATTTCGATATTTAGACGGCTGTAATACAAGTATTCATTTTATATACTCAGAACTTGAAAATGTAAACACGAGTGAGTCATTCATTCACCGTGATTCATTCATCGTCGTTAATTTAAGAAAAATTGAATCAAAGAATCTTCTCAATAAAACAGTGTTTCATTATACTATTATTTTAATATATATATTTATATTTTAACCATATAATATACAGTGGGTTGCCAAATTATTAGGGACACCACGGAATTTCTGAAATTTCGACATTTAAACATATGTTATTACCAAAAATAATTATTCCCATGTATTTCGTCATTTGTTATGTATTGCTGGCAACATTAGAAATACTTTTTACAAAGTGGCAACACCTGCGTGCATTACTCTGGAGGAGGCGAAAGAGCGTGTTCGATTATGGATAATTCGTGCCGGTTCAACAGAAAAAACAGAAATGTAAGTTGTGTTTACTATTGTATTATTTTTGTAAGTTTTGTTTAGTATTGTATTATTTCTGTAAGTTTTGTTTAATACTGCATTATTTTTGTTATTTTTGCAGTCAACTTTTTGTTTTTATGCTTTAATCCTTAAAAATGTCACTGTTGGATTTTTCAGCATGGGAAAAGCTTCAGACATTTCCCCTAGTAAAGGTATTGAAATAAAGAAGCTTCTGTTAAACACAACACATTCCCAAAGACAGATAGCATCGATTGCCGGTGTTTCTAAATCAGTGGTTAACCGTATTAAGAAAAAAATCGACAATAATGTGAAATTGGAAGCGGACCGTATAGGGAAAAGTGGAAGAAAACGCATTATCACCGATCGTAGTGACCGCAAGATAAGGGATGCCTGTCTCGAAACTCGGAAACAGAGTGTGTCTCGTCTTACCACTGTGATCAATGACGAAGGGATCAAAGTATCCAAAAGGACAGTCCAGAGGAGATTGTCTGAAAGAAACCTGATGGGTCATCGCCCAACCAAAGAAACACGTCTGACTGAAGCAATGAAGAAAAAGCGAATTTTATGGGCTCGAGAACGCAAGAATATGACAGTTGAGGACTGGAGTCGAGTAAATATGATTTATTATTGTATAATATTCCTGCGCAAAGAGTTTTGGAGGCTTATTTTAGTATTTTACAGGTCTGCTTCTCCGATGAGTCAACTTTCCAAATTTTGGCTGATATAAGCGCATTTGTGCGACGTCACTCCGGAGATAAATTTCATCCTGAGTGCCTCGTGGACAGTGTAAAACACCGATTAAGCATTATGGTGTGGTCTGTGATATCAGCGAAAGGAATGGATGCCTATACATCGTCCAGGGGACAATGAGGCAAGACTAGTACAAGCAAATCCTGGAAAATCGCCTGTTGCCTCAAGTCGATGAATGGTTCCCTGATGATGAGGAGTACGTATTTATGCACGACTCAGCCCTCTGCCATAAAGCCAGAAGTGTAACAGCCTACCTGGCTCAAAATAATGTCAGAATTTGGCCCTAGCCAGGCAATTTACTCGATTTGAACCCGATGGAAAACATGTGGGAGCTCACAAAAAGGAAAAAAGCGACGGAACTGATCACTAACAGGCGACAACTCATCGAAAAGCTGATACACGTATGAAATCACTGTCCAGAACTGAAAGAAAATGTAAAAACATACATGGAGGGCATGCCTCGACGTCTCGAAGCCGTAATTTCGGCAAAAGGTGGCATTACAAAATATTTAGCGTTTTACCAAATTGTTTTCCAAATGACTGTTTAAGATAAAATAAATACATATTAATAACAAATATGCTCTTTTCGTATTCTAAATTAAACACTCGTTGCAACTAAAATAAATTGCATTACCTCTAACCCACAATTTTCAATCATTTTTTCGAATAACAATGGAATTGTCTAATTTTTAAGGTGTCCCTAATAATTTGGCAACCCACTGTATATATTTTAACCAGCTATTACTATAATGTAAAGTTTAGTGTTTTCAGAAAGTTGCAAACTCGACGCATGCGTAGTGATACGTTCAAAACTGTCTGCACGGTAGAAATGAATATATCTAAATTGCCAACACACGTGGCTTTCATGTGCTCACATGTGGCTTTCATGTGATTTTTCGTAAAGCATTCTATTCGATGATAGTGTTTTAATTTATGTTTAATATTTACTTTTAAAAGTACTTTTATAATGGTTTGTATTCTATTCGATTTCTTATTTAAATGGTGGGACGTAACATATCGGTCAGCCTTTTTTTTTCTTTCAATTTCGTAATGTCGGAATGATTATATTTGGATGTAAATTTCAAGCTAAGTAACTGAATTTAACATTTTAATTGTGTTTAATTGAATATTTATTTGCTTAAAATTGTTCTTTTGTTCATACCGATTTTTCGTAAAGCCTTCTATTACGATAATAGTGTTTTTAATTTCTGTTTATTATTGTATTTTTGCACGTGAGTAATTTGTATGATTTTTTCTCTGATTTTCTTTAGTTTATCTATTTTATTTTTGCTTGATATATTTATACATAGCATATTTATGCATGTATATAGCGTAATACAGGAATATATAATATATTTATATTAAATTGAAATAGATTGAATTAGATTGTTAAATTTGAATTTATTCTTATTTATTGAAATAGACTGCAAAAATTTTTTGCATGTGAGTAATTTGTATGAATTTTTAATCTGATTTTCTTTAGTTTATATATTATTTTTGCTTAGTATATTTATACATAGCATATTTATAGCATATTAGTTAGATTGTATACATAGGATATTAGTTAGATTTTGCAAGTTGGATTTAAAAATCAGCCGTAAGCATATTTTTTTCCAAGAAGAAAGACGTTTTTTTTATTATAAACTAGGATTATAACATCTTGGATTATGACAACATTTTTAATTATAACATCGGATTAAAAACATCTAATATATTCTGTAGAGATTTCTAATATTTTAACAAGGTTATGAACCTTTTTTTTATTGGAACTGTTCAATTATTTACCGTCAAGTTTTGACGGATACTATCTAGTGTATATATATATATATATATATATATATATATATATATATATATATATATATATATATATATATACATATATATATATATATATATATATATATATATATACATATATATACATATATATATATATATATATATATATATATATATATACATATATATATATATATATATATATATATATATATATATATATATATATATATATATATATATATATATATATATATAAAGTATAAATAAAAAGATAAATTTAAGTACATATTTTTTGCAAACCTTCCCCTCTAAACTTTCCTTTGCACTTGCGCTAAATTAAGTCACTGCGGATATGCACCGGTGGGCGGTAAAGAAAATTTGCTGTCAACAAAGATATAAAAGTGGGTGGTAGGCATTAAAAGGTTGACGACCCCTGATCTAGGTGAATTAAACACTTCAGTTTGCGTGCATTCCTCCTTTTACATTTATCGAAAATTCTGTTTTCACATCATCTGAAAGTATCTGTTGAAGAAGTAGCAATGGAGATGCTCCGATGTTACTAGTGATTAGAGACCAGAAATGAGAATATGTTACCAAATCATATATATTTTGTAAGTTGTCCTCTAACCCCCACAGGGATGTCTCACAGATCGTGGCAATTTCATACTTGCCAGATAATTCATGCCAACGTTTAATTTTGCATCGCCTCGCTCTCTCTACCCCTTTAGTAATAGGGTTTCCAGAGTGTTTGTGAATCCAGAGGAGTCGACCCTATTTTCACTCTTTGGCGCGATCTGTGAGACCTTATTGGCGTGGTTAACGTTAAGGGGATGCATCAGTAGACCTCGCAGATCGTTCGTTTCAATGTTAATGAATTGCGAAATAACTCTTTGCATACCGGGTTCCCTAATGAATATTTTTGAATTCTGTTTTCGGAATCTGAAAGTAGACTTCCAAAATAAATGCGTGGCTTTGCTAATTTTTTTTTATTATTATTCAAAATATTTTTAAAATTAAATTAAATGTTCAAAATTCCAAAACGAGAGGCATCGCTTGCTAAAAAGCTCTGTAACA
>OU015491.1:173726355-173758855 GCA_907164885.2 Dolomedes plantarius | reverse complement strand
CGAGGTGTAGTGCAGCCGTAGTTGCCCATAATAGCAGGATGCCATTTTATAGTCTTCATAAAAAAATTTTTCTGAGCAGCCCTGGGATATACAGTAAGCTTTCAGAAAAACGAAAAAATGTCCGTAGAATGCGCAATTCAGATATGAAGAAAAAGTATCGCCGAAGACGGCTATTCGCAGATAATTCCGATAATTCTTATGGGAAATATGCACAAAAGCCGGACCTTGATCCCGAAACCTACGTAGCCAAAAAGGAGAGTTTCCTATCCAGACTGAGCGTTTCAAATGATGAACGTTTGAAAATCATGCAAGAAACGACTCTTCAAAGTTTATGTCCTGTCTGGATGGAGGAGCGCCGCAAAAGACTAACTGCTTCTAATTTTGGCTACGTATGCAATAAGTTGCCGCATACAAAATGTGACAGCTTAGTAAAAAAAATGCTGTATAGCAACTTTGATTCAAGTGCATGCCGGTATGGTCGTAGGCATGAGAAAGATGCAATTGATCATCTAAAATCTTTAAAAATTAATGTTAGGCCATGCGGGCTTATTATAGATGGACAAGATCCTTTTTTAGCTGCTTCGCCAGATGGCTTGATCGAAGAAACTGGCATCGTGGAAATAAAATGTCCATCTTCTTGCGTAGACCTTACTCCTGATGAAGCCATCTGTTCACGAAAAGTGACTTTTTGGTCAGTAAATAAAAAAACAAACAGTGTGGATTTAAATAAAAAACATGTGTATTATTTCCAAGTTCAAGGACAATTGCACATTACACAAAGAGAATTTTGTATTTTTGTGCTTTGGACACCTAAGGGCACAAAAATTGAAAAAATAGCAAGAGATGATTCTTTTTGGGAGAACAATATGAAGGACAAATTGAGACAATTTTATTTTGACTGTTTGCTGCCGGAACTATTGGACCCACGTTTCCCTCGATCACTACCCATAAGAAACCCGCAATATATAATTGACGCTATGAAAATGAGAGCAATAAAAGCAGCGGGAAATTAATTCAACATTTTTATAATTATTAATAGATTCATGTAATGCAATTGTAAATTATTATTATTATTATTATCACTATTATTATTGTAATTATTATTATTATCATTATTATTATTATTATTATTATCATTATTGTATTTTTATTATTATTATCATTATTGTATTGTATACACATAAAATGATATTTTCATTTATTATCATATGCCTATGTGATAGCCTATGTCCATAAATATCAATAAAACATTTAACATTGGAATTTTCTGTGTCAACCATAGTCAAGTAACCATAGCAACACATCAAACTGCATTTCCATTTATTATCAGTAAAACATTTAATATTTTAAAGATTCAAGTGGAGGAGGTATTGATAAATACAAAAAGGATTTTTGAAATTGGCAACGTTTAAGGGTTTATTCAAGAAAATTACATTTGGAACTACGCTTTTTATTGGAGATTTCAAGTAAAAAAGGATTTACAATTTATTGGCTATCAACTGGAAATTTATTTGTATAATATTACAAAACTTTATGTAACTTATAAACTTTATGTTTTTGAATTTATGTACAATTTTATGCACAAAGAGTAAATCGAACTTGAATTATTGAACTTTATTAAAAAATCAGCGTGTTTCATCGAAACTGTGAAATTTATTGATTATTTCGAATAGGCCTATGTTTGCTCCTTTTTAAGTGAAAAAGTATTGCTTCAATTGAGCTGAAATTTTGTATAAATATAGTTGGTAGTTCAGATTAAAACATAGGCATATTATTTTTTGAAAATCAGGCCCAGGAGTTTTTTAATTAATGTTTTAATGATTTTGCCCATAGAAGTTCATTATTCCGACAGCTTCCGCGGCTGTACTCGTTGACAGCGAGACTTTGGGGACGAATCGTACCAAAATCGGCACGCGGGTGGCCACGGACACAATTCAGTGACTGACTGACTGACAGATAACGCACAGAATAAACCACTAGACCTAAAGGGCTAAAATTTTGCATGGCGATTCTTCTTATAGTGTAGGGGTGCACTAAGAAAGATTTTTGAAAAATTCTTCTTAGATTTTTTTAAATTAAATTTTTAAGCTGTTTTTGTAACTTGCATTTAAAATAATAATCTGAGGGTTATAGAATTTATATCACGAGAAAGATAATAAAAATTTCTTTAAAATGAAATCTTTTTCTAATCTTTACCTTCATTTTCTGATTTTGGGTGAAGTTTTAAAGATTAATTTTTAGAATTTTATTTATGAATGTTGATCACGTGGTTTCTTTTCTTTTTGTGGTACTTTAAATTAATTTTACGTCACGTGCATAACAAAGAAATAAACTGACATAAAAAATATTTTTTTTCTTCCTAATGCGGCAGACGATTGGACATTATCCAAAAGAAATATTAAAATACAGTAAAAGAAATGTTCCTCAAACTGTACTATATTAACTGTGATATATTCTTTAGTATGTTCTATTAGATTTTATTTGAATATTTTCTTCTACATTATTTTGTCTATACGAATTTTTTTATAAATATATTTTTTGTTTTTTTGGCATTAATTGCATACATTGACCGTTGTATTTAATTTGAATGTACTCCGTAGCGAAGCACGGGTATTCAGCTAGTATTTACTAATGAAAGAAAAAAGTTTTGTAATATCTTCAATCCTGTTAACAGTAGGTATTTATCGCTTTGTTTTTAAGTGTACTTAACGTTCCATAAATAAAAAAGATACAGGGACGTTTATTCTTTTATATACTCAATGAAATTTTTCAATTTTTATTTGTGTTTATGTACATCTCCATTTTTTACTAACTTAAATGTCTAAATGTTTAACCCGAGTCTCTTTCTATGAATCTCTCATGTTACCCAATGCAGTGAAAAAAAAAGGAATTGTGAAAAGAAAATGTTTTTAATTCTCCATCTGATTTGAACATAGATCTGTTTTGTTTGAAATTATTGCAAGTTAATCGATTAAATGAAGCTTGTAACGCCCAGTGTACCAATGTTTTAGAATTGAGTTGAAACATGTAGATACTCATAATAGTCAGTCTGACTCATAATAAATACTTTTGCTTTCGAGGACATTTTTCGAGGACATGTTCTCTTTAAAAGGGATATTTTGGCAACTCTAGTTGTAGCGAATGAGCGCTGTGTTTTGTTTTTGTAATTGTTTTTGTTTTTGTTTTGTAATTAAAAGTAATTTAATTTGGATATATAATAAAATGCTGATTTTTTTAAGCATAGAAAATGCATAGAAAATGCATTTGATTCGATTTTTGAAAAACTTTTTGACAGATCTACCCAAATTGGGATTGAACCCTAAAATATCCTCTTACTGCGCCACTGGTGTATGTGTGTTTGTTTAGTTGAAATCTAATCTGAAAATCTAAAGAACTCTTCTAAAAATTCTCTTGTGTTTTTGGATGTAATTTTACTTTAAAATATATTTTGTTTATAGGTATAATCGAAATATTTAAAAATAATTTTAGTGGTATTATACTTTCGTCATTATTGAGAAATTTTCCTGAAAAAGTGTAAACTTATGTTATGTAAAACAGCAATTTTTTAATATTTAAAAATTGGAGAAAAGGTTTAGAAGAAAAAAAATTATGCGCGAACCATCACAGAAATTTCTCTACCTATTTGGAGATGAGGCTGCCTTACTTAGCCCTGTTTCAAAACTTGACAGTGGTATCCTAGGTTTGCAAAAGTCCACGTATCTCATTCCAATTATCTCAACCCCCCCCCCCCCTTCTCCCCCATAGGGTTCCACTTTCACACTCCAACATGTGTTGACATGATACAACACATCCATCAAACTCAACCCGTGGTCAGGGGTGGCTCTTGGTCTTCTGATTGGAGGAATATTCGTGCAGGGTAACCGCCCCTCTTCTGGTAACACGGAAGAATGTTTTCCCCGGAAAAAAAAAAAAAAATCGAGTGATGCATCCCCTTAAGTGTTTGTTACAGGACTATTAAAGCGAATACCATTCTTGCTTCTTTTGGAAAAAAAATGTGCTATGCGGATGACTTTGAATTGGCTGTTCTAAAATGGACGAAATTAATGAAAACTGTAAAAAGGAGGATCTCGATGCAGAGTATTTTGTAAAAAGTGAGCATAATCACGAAAACGAAGTCAGCGAGACTAATTATATAATAATTACAAGATAAAAAGAACTTTTTATATACCATGTTTTTAAATTTTCTGTTGAATCATATAAATTTGACAATTCTATGTATTAATAAAAACTTTTTAAAATTTTTTTTGATGAATTATCCCATCAACTTGAAAGAAAATGAAGTTAATTGGAAGTTAACTTGCGTTTAACTTTTCATTCCCGTCCCGGTCGATAGATGGCTGCACCAGTCTACAAAACAAAATTAACTGAAAAAGAATTCAAATCTGCTTAATGATGGCTAAAAGTATTAAAATAATGCATTGACATCGTGTTCTGGGCTATTCTAAGAGTTTCAAATGTCTAGCCAGTCGGGAAGTTAGTTAAAAATAGATTGCAAGATTTGTATGGGACAAACACACAAACAAACTAGAAAGCGAGTTAATAAAAACATGGACAATATACAGGGTTCCCACCTATATCCGTTACATCCCTCTTAACTCCTAAACGGTGACAGCTTATGCCATAAAATTGGTGTCTAGGTATAGTAAAAAGGCTATGCGCTACTCGATGAGACAACTTAAAACGGCATCTATCCGCAAATTTTGGAGTTAGCGTTTTTATCTCAAAAACCGTACGAGATACGGGAAAAAAGTCAACTACAAAGTTGTTCAGCATAATTTATTTAGTAAGAAAAGATACCTTGTGTGCATTAATACTCAAAACATAATGTAAAAAATGAACATTTGTTTGGTCGTAATTTTCAACACTATGGCGTCGTGAAACGTGGGCGAAGCTCGAAAAGACCAGAGAATCCAGTCATAGTGCAAATGTGTATAGTGGCTAATGGAGAGCATTTTCAGCAACATAAATAGATAATCCTGATGATAGGGAATTGTCTTAGTTTCTTTCTTCTACTCTTTATGACATGACAGTTTCCTAAATCGTGATCAAACAAATGTTCATTTTCTACATTCTGTTTTAAGTATTAATGTGCGCAAGGTATCTCTTCTTACTAAATCGATGATGCTGAACAACTTTGTAACTGATTTTCTTCCCGTATCTCGTACCGTTTTTGAGACAAAAACGCTAATTCCAAAATTTGACGATAGATGGCGTTGTAAGTTGTCTCATGGAGTAGCGCATAGCCTTTTTACTATTCCTAGACACCAACTTCATGGCCTAAGGTGTCACCGCTCAGAAGTTAAGGAGGGAATAACAGATATAGGGGGGAACCCTGTATAAGAACAATGGCAGAAATCTAATATTGAGACAAAAACGGGATAAGTAGTGCCAATTATAAAACTGTTGCTAGGAAATTACCTCGGAAAGCAGATTCAGATAGTTTTTGTAAAGTTATTCAGTCGTACTGCTCATTGGCGATCGATGAAGGTACTTTTAAAAACATAAGAGGAATAACCACGCGATGTATCAGATTTGTGAGAACAATACGAATATCGATAAATGGATTTTCTGAAGAGTTTGACTGATCGATCAGTGAGATCGCATTTAAAAGAGCAAAAATGCTATGATTGAATTGAGGCTTGATGAATTGCCGAAAGAATTTGGAAAATTCCTGGTATAATTAGCCAAAATAAAGAATAAAAAATATGAAAACAAATAAATTGTCTCTAGTGTTGATCAACCATCAAAAGAAAAATAATCCATTCTTGGCACTCGAGTGAAATACAATTAAAAATTATTATTTGTTTGACTTGAGTATTTATTTAAAATTTTGTAACTATAGCCAAAATTTAATTACATTGTGACTGAAAATACAACCTATGCAATCGAATGTCAACATGGCTCAGATAAAAAGATTATAAAAGATTTCTTTCAGAAGAACAATTGAAAATCTCTAAATATTTTTTATTTTAATTATTTCCTATTTAAATTTATATTTATTTAACAAATTCTGTCTCTTTTTTAATTCAATGCGGCAGGGACTTTTCTTCTGACGGTAGGTACTTCTTCTGACATTGGCCCATGAAGATCATAAAAGTTTTGCAGGCTACTTTATTATAGGAGCACTATTTAGACGAGCCAGTATTGCTCCTTATGAGGGGGACGACACGGAAACGACCAAGCCTTATTCGGTATTTGAACCCAAGCCCACTGCTTGGCAGCTCAGAACGGGAACCACTATTCTATGTGGGCGGCATTTAACTAATACTAAACGTCTGATTTTTTTTTATAGTTTGCAAGACATTTATCAATTATCCTTACAAAAGGCTGAACGATGGCCGATTGGCTAGGGTGCTGGCATTCGGTGTCAGTGTCTGTGGGTTCGAGTCCCACGCTTGGTATGGGTGTTTGCAACTGGTTCAAAATCGGATTTAAGCAGTAGGTCCCGGTCTAATTACCCCTCGTGTAGCAAACATTGACCATAGCGTTCCAAAACGTTACAATGGTTTAATTTGCATAGATATTCGGGAATTAGGTGCATGAATGCTGTATTCCGAACATTCGTTTATGTTCCTTAGTGTCCGTTTTGCATGAAGCGACTATTGCGATGATTGCAGAACGAAAGTTGAGGAGCGATCATAAGCACCGCCTAGAATTGTTTAGTTTTGCTTCGATCATCGCTAGAGCCGATATTGGCCCGTGATGGGCCCGTCGATTGATCCGCGATTATCGCTTTGCGACCATCGCTATAGTCGCTCCAAGCAAAACGTATCTTTAAAATGCCAATTGATGTAAGTTTTGATGCCAATTGATGTAAGTTTTGTTGATTTTGCAGACGAACTTCAGGACTCTTCTATTTTAAATATATTTAATTTAATTTGGTGATTTTACTGAAGCCTGGTTATTTGCATTTGTAAACTCGGGGAAGCTCTGAACTTCCGTTAAAGAACTGAGAGCAAATTACATAATTTTACGTGCGATGTTAAAGGAATCTGTGTATACGTACTGATTAAGTAATGATACTATAAGAGATATCTTCCATTCTGTTGGAATTGAGGAAGGAATGAAGGTTTTTTTTCTCCCTGTGGCGTAGTAGTTAAAAGCTAAGATGCCACCCACAGGTCCAGGGTTCGATCCTGTGACTGCGGGCAAGGTCGACTCAGCCTTTCATCCCTTGAGTAGGTCGATAAAATGAGGACCAAGCACGCTTGAGAACTAACTCTGGGGGTCCCGCGGCAGGTTGACCAACTGACCGAGACATATGCTGTACGGTACGGCACCCCAGGCTCACGGTTCAGAAAGCGGAGATGAGCAACACCGGCTTTGGTCCACACGGACTGTTGCGCCATGAGTTTAGTTTTTTAGTTTAAAGATCGTTTTTTAATCTCCTCTTGTGAAATTATTGACAAAACAGAATCATTGCGAAATCTGTAGCAGAAGGATCGTATAGAAGTAATAATTAATGTCTATCACGCATTTCAAACTCGGGGGTCCTCAACGATTATTTGGGCGGCCCAGGCCCAGAAAATAAAACGATATGTAAATATCGTGTCACCTTATGCGCCTTAAGCACCATTTCCCCCCCACTAGCAGTGAATATTTTAGTAGCCGACTACCAAATGCCAAACCAGTAGTCTGATTAGTAAGTAGTCTTGTACGGAATAATTTGTTTGGTGGGTGCAAAGCGGATTGTATTTAAGTTTCGGAGAACGTTTATTAATTTCTGCAATTATTCAGTGTCTGGTAAGCTAATATTCAAGAAAAAATTTTCAGGTAGTCTTTTCTAACGAAACTACCTCGGGTAATTAACGTAGGATTATTTATCATTGCTTAACTCGTTTGTATGTATGTGTTATGTATATATGTATCTATATATATGTACGTATGCATATATATATATATATATATATATATATGATGACATGGAGCTTATTACTACCCATCTTCATTATGGTGTCTTATCTCGTTACTCCATCTTAACCTATTCCTAAATAATTATTAATGATATAGCAGTCAGTGATTAAAGACCTGTGGCAAAGAACTACAAATTAATTACACTTAAGAGTTTATTTCCGAATGTTAACCAACTCCGATTCAATTTATTAATTACCTGCCAAGTCGTCATCTCGATCCTCGTGACGCGTGACCGACGCCGACCAAAAACTATCCCTCTCTGCGTAAAAATTTATTGTCTCAAAAGCTTTTAAAACTCCTGCGCATGCTCGTGACGCATGCTTTGGAGATGGACCCAAAGGCGGAGCTTAAGTTTCATACTATTAATAGACTCTCTCTTTGTTCTTTCAAAAAGGGAATTCCCCTAAAATCGCGACGCGTTTCGAAATACGATATGAAAATAGTGGCGTTTTACGCCACGAAATTAACTACCCTGAAGCCCCCCTGTAAATTATTTAATTATTGTTTTTTTTCTAATTAATTCTTAACATATATATATATATATATATATATATATATATATGTCAAAATTTTGACGCAATTTGGTACTTTTCTGTTTAACTTATTACTGCTTATCCAAGCGATACTGATTGTGTTTGGCGCGCTGTCAAAATTATAACTCACGAGGTACGGACGGACGGTTTAGCGTCTGAAATTTTCCTTTCCGGAGGAACGTATGGAGGAATGTAATCCTACGTTAAAAAGTGTCAGGAAGAAAATATTAATATTGTTGTTCTTGTTTTTTTCTATATACTATACTTTTCTAAATAAACCTACATTTCTGCAAAAATTGGTTTTTGATTTTTTTTTTCGGCCCACATAAACTTAAACCTTGTTTATTTGTCCCATGTCAACCTTTGAGTTTGACACGCTTGATGTATATCATTATGAATAGGAAAATGATACATTTCCATACTCTTAAATTTGAGAATTTGAGTAAATTTGAGATTTAGTTCATTTAATTTGGTGGCTTCAGGGAAGCTTGGTTATTAGCATTTGTAAACTTGGGGAAGCTACGAACTTCCGTTAAAGAATTGAGCGCAACGTACGATGTTAAACGCGTGTATGAAACAACGCGATGTTACACGAATCTGTGTATATTTATTAAGGAACGATACCATAAGTGACCTCTTCCATTCTCATGGTATTAACCCTTCAGGAGGCGTGCCAATTTTTGGAACACCAGCAGGCGCGCGTGGCACAAAGTGCAACGTCTGTTTCAACTTTGATTATTCCTTTTGTAATAAACTTTTTTTTTGTCATAAAACGCAACTTTTTTTTGTCATAAAACGCAAAATAATAATTATGCGTTTTATGACAAGATATAAAATGTTTATAATATTGAGATATAGTTATAATTAAAGGCGAAAGAATGCAGATACAATCGCCTTATTTCAAAACTGTCTGGTTTATTGAATCTAAGGACAACTTTCGAATGGATTCCTATTATGTCTAAAAACCTAAAAAAAAACAATGAGATTGTATATCTTCAAGATATGCGAGATACCGTGTAATAGATGCACATTTTATCGAGTACATCAACTCCTGATTTTGTCGTTTTGTAATCCAGTGTAATCGTTGGTTTACCACGGTTAAATCACGACTACCATTTAATGGAAAGGAATACAAGGGTCAGAAAATCAGACTTATATTAGAAAGGGTGTAGCTATAAATAGAAACTGCTTAGAACATTCAAACATTACATGTAAAAACAAACCATTCAAAATTACGAAAATGTTGCACTCTGTACACGGGCGCGCCCACTGAAGGGTTAATGAGGGAACAATGTATATTATTACGAAAATGGTTATGGAATGATGTATATTAATACGAATAAGACAGGGATGCATTACTGTACCCGTAAATGTTGAGAATTTGCGTACCCAAATTTGATAACCCAAAACTTAATCACCTCCTGACGTCTTTGTGAATTCAAACCCGAAGGAAATTAAATTAAATATTCTTAGAAACTCTGTACAAACTCTGCCTATTCCTATTTACAAAGTCATCTTTGAAACACTGCCGTATAATGCCCTGAAAAATATTCAGAAAGTATGTAATCTGTATTCTCATAACAACATCCTCTAAAAAACTCCCATTTCTGAAGGAAAATCAATACACTATTTCCAGGAAGTCGCTTTGCATAAACGTTTTTATTACTCATCCGAAAGGAATAATACCTCGATAAGAAATATTTGGGTTTGACATATAACAATCTGATTTGTAAACATTTTCGAGAAACTCTGCAGAGAAATGTTCGAGGTGAATTTACCTGTCATGAATTTATCAGACGGATTTGAATAGGCACGTAGAAAAAAAAAAGATTTTTTTTTTAATGAAAGAGTGAAAGTTTTTTTAGACATCATAAAATTTATTTTCAACTAAAATAAATTGTTTGTAGTTTTTCAATTAGAAAAAAAAAATTATTCCAAAAATAAATAAATGCAACTCTTTGAGTCCGCGGATGTTTACATTTGCTGGTTCCATTGCGTCATAAGGCTCCATGGTAATTACTTTGTTAAAAAGCTGGCTGTGTAGAAATGTGTAGATGTGTCGAAAAGTGAAAAGGCGAATACTTTTGATATTTTGAATGTTTTTTGTGTTAAGGGGAAAAGTCATTTTCAGAAATTTAAAATTTTTTTATTATTGGTTATATAAATTTCGCAGTAAATAAATTTAAATCTTTACCGATGGTTATAGGCCGTTTACCGTAATTGGGGAACCTGGTAGTCGGTATTATATCAACTGAAAAATTCTGCCAGTGTAATGCATTCAAATTTTTTTTTAAAGTATTCATTGCATTAAGTTTTTGCTTTACCCATTCGCTATTTAAGCTATTAGTGGAACAACAAATGTTCGGCTTCCCTCCATATTTGTCTAATTATCGGATCTTACAACAGAATCTTATATACAAAAAACAAACAAAAGATGCATAAAAAATTAAGGTAAGGGAATTACAGCAGGTTAATGTACTTTGTAAATAAAAATCTTCACAACCACGATTTGTATTTCATAAAATACCTAAGGATAACCTAAGTCATATGTGGTAGCTCAGTAGCTAGAAAATCGGCCCGGAAGGCCGAAGATGGACTGTTCGATTCCGATTCAGGATATCAAGCGCTTTTATTGATAAAAAAAGTATAAATTAATACATCGTGAATTCTAATTGAAAAAATAATAATGTAGCAGATCCGATGAAACATACAGGTGAAAATTAAATTCGTAAAAATTATCATTTTTTAAGTCGCCAAAATACTTTTTTTCTCCTAATACGGTGGGCACTTTTCTTTTTGACTTCCGCTCATTCTTCACCTCGAATATGTAGGCCTATATATTGTGGGAGCACCATACAGGTGAAACTTTGAGGGGCCATCACAGAAACGTCCAAGCCTTAGGGCCTGTTCACATAGAATCCGTCAGCGTCCGAGTAAAATTTTTTAACCAATCATATACCAACCATTGACCCATTTAACCAATCAGCGCCAACGGAATCTTTAACGCTAACGCTGACGGATTCTATGTGAACGGGCCCTTAGTCGGCAATTAAAGTTGACTCCATTTCGTGGACGCCCGTGGACGCTAACCACTATCTGATAGGAGGCGACTAAAGGCTAAACAAGCTTACTGCGATTGTAAATGTTTTACCATTTTGTGTAAAGGCAAAATTCTCTGCGTCATAGATGTAAGTCCATATTAGTATGACCCAGGGATATCATAAACTAAGGGCTGAGCTCTTAACCCTTTCAGAGGCAACAACGTCAACCATTTGCACGGTGCATATTTTTCCCTGATTATTTTAACCTAAAGAATTTTGAAAATTTTCTCCAATTAAAGGTTGCAAAATGTTTTTATTTCTTTAAACTGATAACAGATGGCAGTACTAACCATTTTTCTGCTCATTTAACTGGAATACATTGAATGCAAATGAAAAAAAGACTAGATTTAGGCCTTTGAACTCTGTAAATGGCGACCCTTAAAGAGTTAAGCTGAGTTTGAAAAATAATTATTTTCTAAATGGAGTTAGAAAGCGAGAAAAACAGGAGTAATAAATTTTAACCGATACGGTAAATGTATTGCTTTTATTAAAATTCCTAGAAATCTATATAATAGTCACAAAACATACTGTTAAAAAGTACTAATTGTTTAGATGCAGTTTTAGAAAATATATTAGGCTTGTAAACAAAATGAAACGTATAGCATACTATGGCTGCCCGAAAAAAGAAAATTATAGGTCTTGTCGTTAGAGCACGATGCAACAGTGACGAGTCAAGTCACTGGATAATACGACTTCGGCAATTATGGAGAAGTTTGAAATCTTTTTAGTAAGAGTGCACTCATAAAATTTCTGCTCTAATATCTATCTTTGGGCATTATTTCAAGAACGTAGACTTGATGTACATTAATTCAGGAACGTGGAATTCTTAACTCCAAACGTTTAATGAAATATTTTTTTTAATATTTTGGGGATTACCTTTTCTTTGTGTTTGAGTTTCCGGTTCATATTCTGTCAATTTCAAATACAATATCGTTTTCAAAGCTTGAAAACAAAGTCAATAAATAATTTGGATTTTGTTTCTTCTTGATAAAATTTAGTAAAACGCATGAATGACTATTAAGCTAGGTTAAATATAAAGGTAGTACTTAATTTCAAGATTTTTAGAGGTCTTTTCTTTTAAACACAAGCAAAAAAATCTAAAAAGTTTGAGAGAAAAACTACGATGAGAAAGTTTGCTCGCAAATGAATTATTTATGAGAAAGAAATTAATTTAATTAATTTAAAAAAATTCATTTATTCATTTTATATATTTAACTAACACAAAGAGAGGGGCTTAAGAGGTTGTTCATTTGTATATTGGTGTTCATTATATGTAAAGCATTGAAAAATTACAGTCTTTAAATAGTGACAAAACTGTGACGAAAATAAGAAATCAATAAGACAAAATAATTGTTCGCATTTCCCTCTGTTGCAAGTTTAGTTAACTATAGTTACTAAACTTGTTTAATAACAAGTTTAGTAACATACAGTTTTGAAACATACAGTGTTATATGTTAACACTGTATAACATGTAACACACTGTATAACATGTAATATGTTAACAAAAACGTATGTTACAACGTATGTTTTAAAACATACGTTGTGTAAGCATATGTTGTAAACTGTAACACAACATATGTTTTAAACATACAGTTTTTCTCCCTCGTTATAAAGTAAATAAATATGAACTAAAAAATAACATTTAGAAGACATACAAATATAGCTGCATTGTCGAGATATAGTTAAACAAGTGCGTGTCTTGAGATTTTATCATAAAACATTTTATTAACCTATTTTTGCGACTACTACTATTACAAGCAAGTTTCGTAATTTACACTAGAATCCAAATTTTTTACAAGATCTTAATTATTTTATTTCGTAATGTCTAAAACAAGTTTAACTCAACTACGCATTCTCACTCATTTTTTTTTAACTCTAGGATTAAATCCGGGCCACCTGCTTTGACGCACAAAATGATGATCCTTAGATATGTCATGTTCTCCTATAATGAACCTTTCAATTTTACACCCTTGAGAAATATCATGGTTTTACCTTCACTGCCAGAAAAAAAATGTTTTAATTTCTTCCGGTTCCTCTTTAACATCAGCCGTTTTATAACATTCACCAGTTTTTCCTTCTTTTAAAATCCAACTGGATGGCTCGGAAATCGAATCTGGATCTCCTCCTTATCGAACAATTGGGGTGATCCTCTAACCATCAAGCCATGTCTTACGTTTCAAAAATAACATAGTTCTTTACTTATTATTTATTTATTGGTTTAAAATTTCCATAAGATATGCTCAGTGACAGGCTCCGGTTCTTAACGACTCTGTCACCTCCTATTGCTACACACCGAAAATACCAATAATCACATCCTTTAAGGGGACAAAGGATCTTCAACCTCGTTTTTTAAATTTTCAATATTTTACTCAATATACTACATGAGTATAATTATTATTCTTTTTTACTGCATTGTATTCACTTAGAATTCTCAGATAAGTATTTTGTGTAAGAATTGGATCCCATTTTCAATAAATTCTTCAAAAATGTTTTTTTCAAATTTCTCCATGCGCCTTTATTTTTTTTCCGATTTCTTTCAAATTTCTCAGGATTGTTAATGGAAGTTTATGGCGCACAAAACTGTGCATAATTCTTCGAAACCTCAAATATTTTTAAAAACTTATAGACCATGAAATAACGTAAAAACACGCAAAAGCATAAAAAATAACAGGCAGGATAAAAAAAAAAGTTATTCAAGACTCTAGATTCATGCAAGAAAAAAATTAATGCATGGTTGTGTTTGTTGTTGTTGTTGTTTCTAATGCCCCCTGTCTGGAAGTTCCAAATCAGGTCCATATAGGCTTGAGGCTGAAGTGTGCGGCTCCAGTTTATATAGCACCACAAGGGTCCGAGTCCGTCTATAGCTAGTTGCCACTTCAATTTTGACCAAGCAACCCCAGGGGCGACATCTGGGGGGATAGTACCCTCTCCCACCCTCGCTGACCTCATAGAGGGGCTTTCCGGCCAATGAATTTAACATGGCCATGTCCGGCCTAGACACGGAGGTATTTAATGGCAACATGACTCGATTCGATCCGAGCACCCTCGGCAGCGAAAGCCAGCGCGCTACCACAAGGCTATCTCGAGCACAGTTTCGTTTACAAATGGTAAACTTCTATTAAACATAATACAGTTACATATGGTAAACTTCTACTAAAAAAATAAGATTTTTAAATAATACGGAATTCGCATGGAGAATTTTGAATAATGTTAGAATTTTTGAAAATTTTTTTGAAAAACTGGCATTATTCTCTCAAAAAATACTTATTTTGAATTCTAAGGGTCTTCAATGTAGTAAAAAAGAATGTTAATAATTCTCATTCTGTAAATAGAAATGAATGTGTATATATAAAAAAATACATATATATTTATATGTATATATACATATATTTTTATATATACACATTTTTATAAAATATAGATATCATTTTATAAAAATATATATATTTTAGGTCTATAGACCTAAAAATTGAGAAATTTAGAAAAATTGTGGTTGTAGTTCCCTCTTCCCCTTAAACAGCTATCAACTTTAAACAATTCTTAAATACTCAATATAAACATACCTGAGCTGTATCCAAGGCCAGCTAATATTTTCCGTAGAAGCTCTTCACATATTTCTCACACTTGACACAGCCAAACGCCTCTTAATCTCGCAAATTCCCGTAATCTCTTTTAATTGGCGGACGTCACTTGATATCCCCAAACTGAATTAGCGCAACCGGCAGCCGCAAATGAAAGACGATGGTTAAACCATTAATTGACAGCTTCCATCGGAACACACACATACACACACACAGCAAACACTTTTTTTTTCACAAACACATTCATTTCTACCCCTCCCGCCGTTTCATCATTCTCAGTTTTAATATTCATAGCCTCTGTTATGCGTGACATTTGGTCCCAACAGTTCGTTTTGCTCGCTTTTGTCAGCCCCGCCATTTTTATTTTCAACAGACAGCTTTGTCATCTGAATGTTAGAATTTTCTTCCATTTCTCTTCGAATTCATTTTTTATATCTCATTTCATCTTGCTTTGTTTATTTCTTTTCTTTTTTTTTCTTTCTTTTTTTCTTGCCCTGTCTGCTAGCATGTGGAGTAATGATCTTTTTTTTTTCTATTTTGCCTTCCCCCACGCGTTTTTACTTTCTTTAAAAAAATTTTTTTTATTTACTTTCTCTTGAATTTTTTTTTCTTTTCCTCCTCCGTTCTCATTTTGGGTTCCATTGTGTCGCTTTAAAATGTCTGCACCACCTGCGCGCCATCTATAATATACTTCAGCAGACGACAACAGAATTAAATGATCCAAGCAAATAATAAAGAGAAGGGATAGGGGGAAGATGGTGAAATGAAAAGTTATATATTTTGGACTTTCCGTTCCCTCCCCCCTCTCCTGTTTTTTAAAAGGGGTTTGCGGGGAGGGGGTGCTATTCGTCAGACAAATGTGTGAATAATAACTATGTTTTGTAACTTTTTGTCATAATAAAGATAATCAATTTCTTTCTTTCTTTTTTTTACCGCAAAATGCTTTATAATCATTGAAATGAAAACAAAATTGTTTATCTATAATTTTCCAGTAAATTTTAGTTTCGATTTTTTTTTCTCGGGAGAATTAATTTTATTTATGCATTTCCGGAAATAAATAGTTTTGCCGCGATTTCTTTATGTTCAAACAAATGCAAGTGGTTATTTCTTCTTATTTTTAATAATAGCACAGTTACAGCGCTCTGATATTGAATATATGACAAAAAATGTCATTTCAGCTCAATAAAACTTCTGGATTTGCATATTTTTGTATGAATTAAGGGGGATGGTAGACTTTCCAAAAATTTCCAAAAATCGATCAAAAAATTGGAATTTTTTTTCGCCGATAGATGACATGTTGAGGGGTAGGAACGGGGCGCCACATACTTATAGAAAGCATAAATCCCAGAGTGGTTCGAGGGCTTTATAGACTTTTGACACTATAGTGACATTTAGAATCCCATAAACTTCAAACACTTACCAGCACTTCAAACGCCATAGAAATCCCTTTGAATTCACCGACAGTATAAAAGAAGACCCCAATAGTCTACGAAGAAGATATCTGTTTTGGAGTGCCAGAGAGACGCAGCTCTCCTGGTCAGAGATGCCTCATAGGCCCGAGATGTCGTTGAACCCGAAGCCATCCTGCCTATCGAACTGCATATATTCTAACTCACTATACATACTTGCTTTAAATGTTGTAGTTGAAGTATGTTTAACGTATCGTAGTAAAGTAATTAAAGCGAAAGGCTTGTCGTATTATTGACTACGGTACAGGTTTGGGTATTAATATTTTAAAAATATGTAAATATTAGAATAAAATGCATTTAAAATATGTAACGAGAAGTAAAATGAAAACGTAGGGGCTTTAGAAAATTAAATATTAAAGATAGGTGGAAAAATATCTTTTTAATGGCTTTTTATCAAAATGAGTAATTTCCAGATTTTCGAGTCTTTGAAATGCTCCTCGCGTCATAATTTTTGATGAAATTTTATAAAATTTATAATAAAGACTCCTCTAATACATTAAAATAAAGTTATGCATCCATTTTAGGTTTCTACATCATTAAGATTATCAAAGTTTAACTTAAGTGTAGAAAAGTACAAAACTTTCCCGAAAATTCAGAGTACAAGCATAAAAATATTTGCTAAAAATTAAGCTATTCAAGGAAAGCACTAAATAATACAAAACTCTGTTCAAAATTTATTTATAAGCAATATAAATTCAAAATTAAGGGGGGAAGTTAAAAATTCGATCGCAAGGAGCATTTTAAAAAACAAAATAAAAATTTCAATTTTTAAAATGAAAAATTTATTTTTAAAAATATTTCTAAAATTTTATAAGGTGTTTGATATAGTTTTACTTTAATGAATATCTATGCAAAATTTCATATCTCTGAGGTAAAAATTTCAAAAATTGCTTTGTAAATTCTACCATCCCCTTAATAGGGCTATTTAACGTCATTTTTAAAAATAAGCCTATTACTCCGTTAATTAACTGCCTTTAAATGAGAACTTTTTTCAAATTTTCAATAGAAAGCAAGAAACAAAAAAAAAAATACTAAAATGTACAAGAAAACAGACAAAAAAATTGCAGGTAGTCTCTTCTAACGAAACTACTGCGGGTTATTAACGTAGGATTACTTATCGCTGCTTACCTCTTTTGTATGTATATATGTATCTATATATATGTACGTATGTATATATATACATATATGTATGTCAAAATTTTGACCCATCTTGGTACTTTTCTGTTTAACTTGTCCAAGCGATAGACTGGGTTTGGCGCGCTGCGAAAATTATAGCTCGCGAGGACGGAGGGACGGACGGTTTTAGCGTCTGAAATTTTCCTTTCCGAAGGACCGTTATGGAGGAACGTAATCTTACGTTAAAAAAGTAAAATGAAGAAGAAGATATAAGGGACGTATCTGTTGCTCAATGCTCTTGCCTCAAATCGGCCACAAAAATGTGGAGCCCATAGTGCCTTACAGGTCTGGAGGTGGGAAATGTCCATAACATGTGGTTCATCCCAAATAGTGCAGAAAGGACTCTCTAGAATTTTCAAGCGGCTCATATGTTTAGACAAACAGTCATGACCAGTTAAAAGTCGGTTCATGGCTACCGAATACTTCCTTGCAAAATCTGGAATGTATGCGCTATTAACAACCCATAACTTATTAGGATTTCTGCCAATTAATTCTTGATAAAATAGGTCCTTCAATTTCTTCCGGATACATAGTGTTATAGAATTATATGCGATCAGCCTACACGGGTTCTGAATATCTGTAGCACCCAGTGGCGCACCCAGGATTTAATCTTGGAGGGGGACTGAGTTGAACGGATAAAAATATTTATAATGGAAATTCAATATTGTTACGAGTTTAGGGCCAACTTGGCGTGTTATCGCCAGCATGCGATGTTTTGGAGTACACGTTAAATAAAACTATGGTTTAGCACGTTCACGCGTTTACCATGGAGTAAGCAATAAATGCTGTTCTTGGGTCTATTGTTGGAAAATGGTTTGGTTGAGCGGTGTGGCAACACGGGTTTTGTTTCCTAGGTGAATAAGAGTATGGAATAAAAAGATCAGTTAAAAAGTTTGTTTGGATGCGATCGGTTGAGGTTTTTCAACAGGTGATGTTCTTCTTGTAAAAAGATAATTCTCGGCTGGTTTAAGACGAGGTCCTTAGAGGAAAGGAAGTTGAGGTCGTTTGCAACTTATTAATAACTGTTTTATTGTGGTTAATTTTTATATCTGAATTCCACTTTGTCACAGAAAAGTTCTTAGGTGCTGGAATTGTTCAGCTTCCAGCGAAGATTCAACGATTTTATTTTGTCTACTCTTCTGCAAGTTGTGAAAAAGTGTACTAAAGATTTAATGTTACATAAAATTTCTGTTATTCATTTGCGGTAACTGGCATATTTATTTCTGTATTTGAAATTCACTTTTTAAAATATCTTCCCATCGCTCGGATTTGGTACAATATTAATAATGCAATTTCTATTTATTTGGGGGAGGCAGGGTCCCTTGGCTCCCTCCCTGGGAGCGCCACCGGTAGCACCTCTCTTTGCCAATCCATCTGTTAATTATTCTGGTACTCAAATTCTTTGAGTATTCTTTGATAAGGTCCTGGTCTTTATTCTCGGTGAGAAATCATCAATTCGACACACAAAATGAAACACATTTTAAACACAAAAAAACAACATTTAATAATCTGCGAAGTTTGGATTTCAGACTTCGACTAAACAGACGCCATTACATTTTTAAGCAATTCCTTTTCTAATCTATCGGGTGACGCAGCGCCCTCTATAAACAAATCTTTACATACTCCCCCCACAATGAACAACAGGTTCATTCCTAAACGGAAATACCAATTACCATTAATGAGAATAATAACGCAAAATAACATTTCTTAAGTTACTAAATAAAACATTTTGCAAACATCAAATATCAATGTAATTCAATAATTCAAAAAAAATAATAAAAGATGTAATAACTATATATCTGTTAAAAGGAAATGCAATTAGAGTTTTTAGTCAGCTATTTCTAAATTATATAAGAGTTGGATTGGACGTTTAAGCGTCCCATTAGAAGTTTTGATGTTACACGATCTTATTTTTCCGTCTCTGCCAGGAATCGTCTCTATTACACGTCCAATTTTTCAGACAGTTCTTGGAACACGCTCATCATGGATTAAAACCAAGTCGTTTTCTTTAAAGGTTGAAGTACAGCTCTTACGCTCCTCAGAATGAAGAGATCTTAAGTCCAGCATGTACTCCCTTTTCCACATTCGCCAAAAATGATCCAGGAGTCTTTGTCGATTATAATACTTCTTATTGAGGTGCTCACTGGATGACGATTTATCTAGGATAACAGGAATATTTGGTGGTAGGGGAGTTGCACGTTCTCCAGTCAAAAAATGGGCTGGTGTTAAACATGAAGGTTCATTAGGCTTACTGTACAAGTAACTGATGGGTCTACAGTTGATTACAGATTTTATTTCAACTAGAATGGTTTCTAGCTCATCTGACGTCAAACATGATTTTCCGAGGACTTTTCGCAGACATGACTTGACTGTTTTCACCATTCGCTCCCAAAAGCCGCCCCACCAGGCAGCTCTTGGAGCAATAAATTTCCATTCTATTCATTTAGAACTGTATAATGTCTTTACGTCATTATGGCTAATTGTATTCCACAACAACCCAAGTTCTTTCTCAGCTCGCTTGAATGTTTGGGCATTGTCGGTGAATACTACACTACAAAGACCTCTTCTAGCGACGAATCGTCGAAAGGCTAGTAAAAATGACTCAGTACTCAGGTCTTGCACTAGTTCTAGATGCACTGCTCGAGTTACTGCACATGTGCACAGTAGAATATAACACTTTGAAGTCACTGCAGAATTTTTCACCTTAATGTAAAGGGGACCTGCGAAATATAAACCGCTCACAGCAAAGGGTGGAGACTCAGTTACTCTGTCAGATGGTAGAGGAGCAGTAATTTGTTGATCTTGTTTAGCGGTAAATTTTCGGCATATCATACAGCGGCTTATGAAAGTTTTAACTATTTGTCTACCTCGTGGTATCCAAAAGGTCTCTCTAACTTTAGACAATGTACTTGCAACTCCTAAATGCATTACTTGATTATGTGCTGACATCACTATCAATTCGGTTAGTCTACTGTTGCTAGGGATTAACCATGGATGCCTTTCTCTGAATTCAAATTTAGAATTTTGTAGTCTCCCACCGACTACCATTATTCCTGTGTTATCTAGACACGGATTCAAATCACGAATACTGGAGTTCTTAGGAATGGGATTTCCTTCTTTCAAACATTTAAATTCCATAGGAAAACATTCCGCTTGAATATTTCTAATCCACAGTCTCTCAGCATCCAAAATTTCTTTTGCGGTTAATTCTGAAGTCATTCGCATTTCCTTATCTTTTAATTTTGAATTTTCTGTAAACCTTTTCACCCAAGCAGTTATTCGATATACCCTTTGAATAGAACTATATTTCTTCAAATCCAGGATCCTTTCTGGATTTTCTTTTCCTTCTGCAGTTATACTGTTAAAAATGGCTGTTTGTTTTAATCAATTTTCTTTTTTAACATTATCTTCACAAATAAATTTATCTCCATTGTTCGGCCACTGTTCCATTGGCAAGATTAGCCATTTTTGCCCTTTCCACTATTTTTCCCCATTCAACAAGTCATCCACTTGAGAGCATATCTGCCGGATTATCCTTTCCGCTGCAGTGTTTCCAGTTTGATGGTTCAGTCAAGCCTTGAATTTCACTAACGCAATTACATACAAAGGGTTTCCATTGCTTAGCATTTCCCTTAACCCAATGTAATGCTATTGTGGAATCAGACCACAAAGTATAATTACTTCTAATGTCAAATACTTTCTTCAGGGAATGCAACAATCTGGCTCCAATAAATGTTGCCATCAATTCAAGTCTAGGGAGGCTTAATTTCTTTACTGGAGCTACACGAGATTTAGCAGCTACGAAAGTAACCTCAAAGCTACCTCCCTGGTTTCTAAATCGAAAGTATGAAACTGCTCCATACGCAACTTCGCTCGCGTCACAGAAGACGTGCACCTGAAATTCTGGTACATCGCCATCGTCTTCTTTGAGGAAATACCATCTTGGAACAGATAATTTTTCTAGAATGGGGATTTCTAAGCACCATTTGTTCCATTTATTTCTCACTTCTTCTTGTAATTCTTCATCCCAGTCTTGACCTCTCTCCCATATTTCTTGGAAACAAAATTTTTATACGAATAGTAAAAGCAGTTATAAACCCAATAGGATCAAACAATTTGCAAGACAATTTTAACACACTTCTATTAGTATTTTTTGATTCTTTGAAAGCTTCTAACAATGGTGATAAATCTAATTTAAAATCATCAGTTTCAACATTCCAAATTATACCTAAAACCTTAAGAGGGATCAGATGTTCCTTTTGAAGTTCTTCAAACTTAGTTTCATTCCAAATATTACAAAGCTCTTTAGAATTACTCTTCCATTTTTGAAGATTCATTTTAGCATCGCTTAAAATAAATTTAGCATCCTTCGATAAACTTAGAGCTTCATTTACAGTTCTCGAGCCACATATAAAATCATCGACATACAATGATTTATTTAATGCCTTAAAACCCGTGGGATAAGAGAATTCATAATTTTTAAGATTATGCTTTATGGTAGCAGCCAAAAGGTAAGTTGATGATTTCACTCCAAATGTTACAGTTTTATAACGAAAACATTTTAGATCTTTGTTTTGTAAATTATCGACCCATAAGAATCTCTGACAGTCCCTGTCTTCAGCCGAAAGAGAAATTTGAAGGAAAGCCTTTTCTATGTCGGCTATTACACCGATTTTATGTTCTCTAAATTTCAAAAGAAAAATTAGTAAATTCGGATTCAATTTTGGGCCTGCAAGCAAATTATCATTTAAAGATAAACAATTTCTATCCTTCGCGGACGCATCAAAAACAATACGAAATTTTGTGGTCTCTTTATCACGTCTAATAACAGGATGATGAGGCATGTAATATACAAGATTGGATGACTGTTCAAAGCTCTCATTTACAGATTCAATAACATCAGAATTAATTTGATCTGCAAAAACTAATTTGTACTCTTCATATAATGATGGTTCATTGTCCAAACGAGTTAACAATTTTGATAACCTTCTTTTGGAATGCGAAAAATTGTCCGATGAGTCTATTTTGTCTTTGAATGGCAGTTTAACTTCATATTTTCCGTTTTCTCTGACTTTAATATTTTGCTCAAATCCCTTTAAAGTTTCAACATCAGCTGAAGTATGATTATTGTCATTACCATTGGAATAAATACCTAACGACTCTAATTCCCAAAATCTTTTTAATTGAGTGTTTAAATCATCACCAAAAGAATCTGGATTGTTTACAATATTACTCAGTGTTTCCCCTTCTGTTAGGCATAAATTCACGAATGATCTGGTTTGTTTACCATATTCTCGTACACCCGATATAATGAATCCTAATAACGGTTCAATGCAAAACAATCCTTTTGATATTTTCCTTATGTGTCCAGTCTGCAATTTCCAGAACACATCGGTGCCAATCAGTATTTCAACTCTCCGCCCTTTTGCTTGTTTAAACTGTTGGAGAGGAATTTTCAACTCTATTAGCAAATGTTCAACCGCACTGGCTGACGTCACCATAGACACATGAGAAATTATGTCCGTTACATACACTTCAAGTTTTATTTTTCTTTCAGGATTATTCAAGTGATTCAGATCAATTTCTGTTACGTCGTATGTCTTGTTTATGGGTTCACGAGAACCGAAAGTGTAAACTAATAAATGCTCTACTCATAAAATAGGGAGCTTTAATTCTCGCGCACATGCCTTCGTTATAAATGATTTTGAAGAAGCGCTGTCAAATAACACTGCGGTTATCTTTGATTTTGATAGGCCTTGAACTTCAACAGCACATGTAGGCAAAATTATCGAATCATTACATTTTCCCTCAGAATTCGCAATACTAGATATTACTGTTTTACCTTCCGGTGCTGAATTAGGTTTTTCATCATCTGATTTTTCAGTTTTAAAACAAATGATTTCGTGATGACTTTTACCTTTGCAAATCGAGCAATCTTTAATTCTACTTCTACAATGAATACTCAAATGTGAACGTTTAAAACATTTGAAGCATCGTCCTTCTTTTATTAATTTGTTTCGTTTCTCCTCTGAAGGGACAGTGTTGCAATTGAATGATTCATGATTTTGGTAACAAAATACACAATTTTGTTTCACATTAGAGGCAAACGCAACAGTTGGATTATTTTTAGGATTGAAGTATTTATAATTCGGACCTTTGTCAAATTTACTCGAAATTACTTGTTTTGGTTGTCTTTCAGTTTTGGTTGCTTGGGTTAATAAGATAGACGACTCTCTACACTCAATTTCTCGTTTTAAGAATTGCATTAATTCAAGAACATCAAATTCTGTATTAGATTTCCTTTGTCTGTTGTATTTTAAACTTATATCATCTGGAATCAGTTTGAGCAAAATTGGACATAATAACTGGCCATATGTTCCTGCGGCTACGTTTAAACTTTCAAGTGATCTCATATTAATCTCTAAATCATCAAATAGCCGTCTGAATGCTTTAATATTGGTCGAGCTTTTACAGGATGTAAATTTAACAAGTTTGTCATGTGACTATTTATAACGATAAAATCGCGACCAAATCGGTCAGTTAGTAAATTGATGCTCTTAATGTAATTTTCTTCTGTAAGCGAAAAACCTTTTATAGCGTTTAACGCAACTCCTTCTAATAACATTTTTAAATATGAGAATTTCTCTGTCTTACTTAAGTTATCATTTTCATGAATCGCATTTTTAAATTGCTGCCAAAATTCAATCCAAGAACTTGGATCTCCATTAAATTTTGGAATTGTAAGTTTAGGTAAACTTACAACTTTTCTTTTTAACTCATTATTATGTGTTAATTCTTGGCGAGAATTTGGCGATAAATCGACCGAAACATCTGATACACTTTTTACATGCTCTTTTATTAGCCTAGTTATTTTACCTTTCCATTTAATTATTTTCTCCGAATATTCTTCAATACCAATTATTTCATTTTCGATTTCATTAGAACCAATTAAATTCTCTATCTGAGCATCTAGAGCCTTTAACTGATCACACTTTTCTAACAATTGCTCATTTAAATCCTTCAATTCTTCTAGTTTAATATTAGTTTCGATATTTTCATCATAGAAAACAACTTCAATTTTTGAAATCAACTTCGTAGTTAAAGCTCTAACTGTGCTTCTTTTCTTGCGGATTTTATCTAACTCAGCCATAGTAATGCATGCATAATAATAATTTCTCACTCACCTTATTTAAATCTAACTTTCGAATTTACCCGATCGTGATCCCACGTTGTTGCGCCATGTTAATTATTCTGGTACTCAAATTCTTTGAGTATTCTTTGATCAGGTCCTGGTCTTTATTCTCGGTGAGAAATCATCAATTCGACACACAAAATAAAGCACATTTTAAACACAAAAAAACAACATATAATAATCTGCGAAGTTTGGATTTCAGACTTCGTCTAAACAGACGTCATTACATTTTTAAGCAATTCCTTTTCTAATCTATCGGGCGACGCAGCGCCCTCTATAAACAAATCTTTACACCATCCACGAGTTCATCTTCTTCGATACTGCAGCGTGCAGGGATCCACTGTAAAACAACTCTGATGTTTTGTAATGTCAGTATATGAATAAGGGACTAACACTCTATAATTTTACTGGTTTTGTAGCGTCAATGGTTTCAGTGGTAAGTTGAGAATCAGAAAAATGAGAACTACCCTGATGTACACCTATATACAGGGTTGGCACAAATGAATGACCAGATCTTAAAAATTTATATTCTCGAAACTATTACGCATATTACAATACGTGATACACGAAATTAAAGAAAAAGTTTTTTTCAGTTACAAATGTTCAATGTGTGACCCTTTTGTTACACGCCAAACATCTAGTCTGTAATCAAGTTCGTTCTACACATTTTGTAGTATCACACTGTCAATGGTTCCTGATGCTGATCAAATGCGTTCTTTGAGTTCTTGCAGTGTTTTCGACATCGATGGTGCATAAACAGTGTCTTTGACGTAACCCCATAAAAAGAAATCACATGGCGTAAGGTCCTGGGATCTTTATGGCCATGTGATTAAGGACAAATCACTGTCACCCGAACGCTCCATCCATCGGTGTGGAAGCTCCTAGTTTAAGTAAGAACTTAAAAAACGCATTTGTGCAGCATTAGAACCATTTGCAGTGTGATATTTCAAAATGTGTGGAACGAACTTGATTATAGATTAGATATTTGTCGTGTAACAAAAGGGTCACACATTGAACATTTGTAACTGAAAAAACACTTGGTATATTTTTCTTTAATTTCGTATATTATCCGCCTATTCATTTGCACCAACCCTGTATATTGACTGAGAAATACAAATCAGCCATGATTATTCTTATGGCGTATTACTTAGATGTATGTTTCAGAGTTCTTCTAAGATCTCAAAGGAAAATAAATCTTTACAATCATGTAATGGGCCTAATTAAATGTAACACTTACTAAGTTACAGAAATCACTTCTTTAGAATCCGTAATAAATCTACTAGTGAAAATCTATTACAGTGCAAATATGACTGCAGTGACTGTAAATTTTTTAAATGATCCGCAGTAGGAATTTAGAAATTTTTAAAAACGCGAGCACAATCAAATGCAAATATCTCTTGACAATTCAGTAATACAATATGAAGACGCTAACATTTTAACCATAGTCGAATATAACGATTCTTAATAGTTCCACAATAAGGCAGCAGAAGAATTTTTTTGTTTTTTATTGACAACGATTAACCATAGTCGAATATAACGCTTCTTAATAGTTCCCCAATAAGGCAGCAGAAGAATTTTTTTTTTTTTATTGACAACGATTAACCATAGTCGAATATAAGGTTTCTTAATAGTTCCACAATAAGGCAGCAGAAGAATATTTATTTATTGACAACGATTAATAGTCGAATATAACGCTTCTTAATACTGGTTACAAACCCGGTCGAACGGGTTTGTAACCAGTTGCGCCGTGTGCGTGGCTCCATTCAATTACATAGGTTACGACTCAACACGGACTGGTCTGTGATTCGAGTCAGTTATCAGTTTCTTTTGAGTTGCCCCGTGTGCAGACGGCCTAAGGCAGCAGAAGAATTTTTTAAAATTGACAACGATCAAATGTATCGCTTCCAGGATATTCGCAAAGAGTTAGAAACATCATTCGAATTGAAAGTAACATTTCATAAAAACCTCTTAACAGTCCCGCAGAAAACTTTAAAAAATTTTTCTATTATCATGTATAACTTTTCTTGACAATCTATAACAATACTCTTATGCTGCGTTAGAAAGCTACTAAAAAGGGGGAAACAATAAAATATCAGCCTTTTCTAATAACCGTAAGAAAAGAGTAAAAACTGTTGAAAATATAACTAAAGACAAATGTAACACTTGACGATAATCTGTTAATATCGCTGGATAAAAGCTTCTGAAATGCTACCCCTATCAAAAGCAACACTACTGAATTAATCATTAACTCACAACACAAAAGGAGACTAAGAAAGATGGGGATATAATCAAACATAGGAACCTGACTTAAACAAGATATAAAAAAAAGCTAGAAATATAACGCAATAAATATTAAACCTCTTAACAATCAATGCATCATGGTAATGCATTAAAAATCTACTGTTGCAGAGAAATATATTACTACATCCATTGCGTAAAAAGCATTCAAGATATCGAGGATGAAAATCCCTAAGTTCAACAGGTGCCTTTTTCTATGCAAATGAAAAAGCCAGAAATTATTTTTGATCCCCCCCCCATACACACACATACACATGCTTAAAAATGTGGGATTATGGAGACTGAGTCAGAGTTACATTTATAAATAACGAAGATCTGCAGCATGGGATACCAGTCTCTTTCAAGAGATTCTTGGGCATGATGAGCTAAACAGCTGAAAAATTATTATAAAATTGACCACTCTTTGATTATAATAAAAATATGTTTAGGAATGTAATCAACGCACAAGAAGGGGATAAGAGAGGGAAAAATATGCAACGAGAAGACTTCCGAATAACATATAAAATATAAACCATTGGCATGATATATTTTTTACTTGGTTAAAAAGAAAAACCAACAAACCACGGATAAAAAATGTAATTGTTATCTTTACTTATATAAAAGCCTAGAGTAGAAAGATGTAGGTAACCATTCCGGGACTGACCAAGTCGGGAACATCTTAACATTGCGACGCCATTTTCTGAAATTTTTCTTGAAAAATAATACCACAAAAGTTATATATTTTGAAAGCCCTTTAAAACATATGAAAATTTCAAGCGAACACCCTAGCTCAAAACCGTTTAGTTTTTGAAATATCTTCAAATTAAAATAGCCATTGAAAAGGATCATTTATTCAATTGAGTCATTCACTTGAATTTCGAATTCATTCTACTCCATGGTTTTTCATATTCCCTTTAAATAACTACATTTTTAATGTTTAATTTTAATGTTAATTAAATTGTGTTTCACTTTGTTAATTATTATATAATTATTATAAATTAATGACTGCTGTGTGGTGAGTCATTCACTTTTGAAACAGTTTTGGTTTAGTTTTGTTTTGTTGTTTACTGCTGTTTAAGTACAGTTTGTGTTATTTAATTGTCTAACTTTTTGTATTTTTATTTATTTAATATTGATGCAGAATTTTACACTTAAAGGAAAATTATATTTTTATGGAACCTATATTGCATTATGTACCTGTATTCATCGTAGTATATGTTTAAAATCTTTCTTCATTGCATTCAAAAATAGAATCTTCATGCTTTTTTTTTTTTTTTTTGGTTGTTGTTGTTCGTATGAACTCTTATGAGAAGGAAATGCTGATCAACATTCCGACATTTTTGACGGGGGTTATATACTAGTGGATATTATTACTTCCATAAAATAACTTTTATTTTTATAACTGAAGATAAAGGGTTGGTTATACCTGACTCAGTTTATTAAGCATCTGTTGCATAAAATGCTATAACCCATTAAAAGAAATCAAGATTTATCAAGCTAAACCTCATTAGATACTACAAATGGCTCTGAACCCATTTATTAATAATAAAAGCCTCAATTATTAAAATCATAATTTTGTCAAAGATGCAAATTTGCTTTTCACCAATCCTTTTCTTCTCGATGAAAGGCCTATGATATATAAGCTTAAAGTAGAACAAAAGTAAAATCTTTCACTTAGTTAAATCAGAATTTTATATGATTCAAGAATTTATTGTTTTGTATCCATTCCTAAAAAATAACCATATCGTTCAAACTGGTAAATTCTGGTAGTTATTTGGTTATTCGATTATATGTTCATTTTAATGTGAGCTACACGCTTGTAAAGTTAACAACATACTATTTACAGCATATTTTCCATCTGAGTGCTCACTTATATATACGTAAATGAAATTAACTGGATCTAAATATTGCAACGTCCCCTGATCTGCCTCCCCCTCCTCTGGGGATAATTTTTGATCCCCCTATGCACAGTCGTGTTCCTCCAACCTCGTATGGATTTTGAGCGTGGGAGTTCGAGTTGGGGTCCTCGACGAGTACAGGTGGGAAATCATTGCGTGGATACATCAAGTTGTCCATTTGTTTGTTGTTGTCCAAACTCCGATTCGGGAGAATCACCGCATGGTTTTAGTTGACACCTCATGGTCCTCATGCAAAGTTTACTAAGTTCGCTGATGGCTAGACAGCTAGATCTAGATTGAACATTTAGAACTCTTAGGAGGAAAGTTAAGGAGGTTGGACAATTTAGCTTATAATTAAGACAGATTTCCCTGTACAGCATGAAAAATGTTTGTTTCTTGTATATTTTTGGCTGATAATAACGAATCTGAAATTATTTTTTATTTATCACGTACCATTTTCCCCAAAATCCGCATTTTAGCAATGGAAATCTATATTGTACCGCTACGCAAAATAAGTTTATTTAGAAGACGACAGAGCCATTTATTAGACAATTTTGCGGAGAAAGAAGACATCGTATATTGCTGTGATGTGAATGGCCTATTTCAGGCATTGGGAAATGAACATAATCCAGCAGAGTGGTGCCTGTTTATTGACTCGTCCAAACGTAGACTCAAAGTAGTGCTCCTCCATATAGGCAATGTTTGTCCGTCTGTTCTTGCAGCATATTCTACAAATACAAAGGAAACTTACGAAGTTATGAGTGCTATACTGAAGTTAATTGAGTACACTACATTCAAACGGCACATTTGTGGAGATTTGAAAGTCATTGGAATATTAACAGGCATGCAACAGAGATACACTAAATTCTGCTGCTTTCTCTGCGAATGGGACAGCCGTGACAGAAAAAAATCACTACATCCGTAAACAATGGCCTCCAAGAAAAAACTTGGCACCAAAAACACATCACACGAACCACTTGTGAATCCTCAATGTGTCTTTCTTCCATCATTTCACATTAAACTCAGTTTGATGAAAATTTTTGTAAAAGCTCTGGACAAAGAAGGATTGGCTTTCTTGCATCTCAGGAACAAATTCGAAAATTTAAGAGAGGCAAAGGTAAAAGAAGGGTTTTTTATTGGTCCAAAAATTATGGATGTGACTTTCATGATGAAGAGAACAGTCTTTCATGATGAAGAGTTTGAAAATCAACTGTCATAAGCAGAAAAAGAAGCCTGGCTGGCATTCAAATCAGTGTTCTCAGGTTTTCTTGGAAATGAGACAGCTGAAAACTAATCAACATCTTGTTGGTGACATGGAGAAATGCTTTCGTGTTATAGGTTGCAATATTTCCTTAAAACTACACTTTTTGGACGTACATCTGGACTTCTTTCCTCAATACCTTGGCGTAATTAGTGAGGAGCATGGGGAAAGTTTTTACCAGGACATCTCTATGTTTGAAAAGCGTTTCAGTGGACGATGGAATGGAAATATGCTAGCTGAATATTTCTGGTCTGTTATCAGGGACACACCAACAGATGTCTACAAGAGGAAACGACCAAAAAAATTCATTTTGTTTTCTATGATCAAGACTCTGTAAACATTTCTCTGTAACCAATTCGTATAAATATGAGAAGTGGGTCTCCTACAAAAACGGTACGTGATGGACCATTTTGGTTTTAATCTACAAATCAAGCACCTTTTGTTTGTACAGAATCACATAGTTTCATCTAAAGGACAGAAAAAAAGTTCAAATTTGTTGTATAGTGTTTTTATATCACACTATACAACAAATATAGTGTAGTAATCCCCGTTTAACCTTTAGCCTACGGGGCCCATTTTTCAGAATCCCTCTTATATATATATATATATATATATATATATATATATATATATATATATATATATATATATATATATATATATAATCATTCATCCTTTCATTCTTTGGGCCCGTATTCTTGGGATACCTGCTATCCCACCCAGTAAGGAAAAGGTTAAATTTGAGCTGAAATTACAACGGATCTATAAGAGATGCTATATATATATATATATATATATATATATATATATATATATATATATATATATATATATATATATATATATATACATAGAGAGAGAGAGAGAGAGAGAGATGTGTGTGTGTGTGTGTGCGTGTTTGTGGATTTTTTTTTTCAAAATTTTTGCCGTAAGTATTAATATTTCCAATTTTTTATCATGTCCGGAGAACCCTTAAACGATTCATGAGATAATAAGATATCAAAACTGTCTCTTAATTTTATGAGGACTATGGCTGTTTGAAAAAAAAAATCTATCAATATAATCGTGAGGGCAGACAAAGACCAGCCTGCGTTACTCTGCTGAGCAGGGAAAAAAAGCAGCGAGAGAAAAATGCATGACATATAACTCGCGTTGCGCCAAAAGTATTACGGATAAAATATGAGTCCTCCATCGTCGAGAAGGAAGAAAGATCCTAAAAGAGAGCCAATAATAATAAACATCATCACTTCAGAAATCCCTGCTTTAGCTAAATGAACCTCAACAGAAGTTGATGCTCTCTCATTAGGACCTTTTCGGCGGAATTTTGCGGGGTTTTTGTACCTTATGGCACGGGGAAGGGGGCAATCGTCATCATCCTGGTTCAAAATATCAGGAGAAGAGGAGGTTATTTATCTCGACCTGCCCGCGTAAAGGAGTATATTAAGCATGATAAATGCATGAATCACTGAGGGGAGTTCTTTCGTGCAGCATGTTGATTTCGGAACTCCGAATGTTCGGTGCATTTTGGCAGTTCAGAGAGGGGGAATATATTTGTTTCTTGAGGTTCGGGAGGTAGTTTTTTATGATTTATGTTGAAGATAAGGGGCCACATAAGAGACATAAGCCACATACGAGATTCATGACCACTGTGTTTTCTTTATAAATTTTGAATTAGTATAAATAAAAATTTACAAATATTTCTTAAAAAGACTCCTGTAAAATATTTTTCTAGCAATCTCTAATAATTTATAGAGATATCTGACTTCTACCCTTTCTAGGATATATGTATATCGAAGTCACCCTCTAATAAAGTAGAAATGACATTTTTTGCTCTAGATAAATAACAAAGTTTATTATCCCCTTGACACATATAACGTGCAGTGTAAAAACAATATTGAGTAAAAACTGGTACCAAATGCTATAAACATTATACAAGGAAATGAAGTTCAAGTACTCACAATATATATAAAGTCAAGTCAGTGATGCTACACGGTAATCCACTATTACTAACACAAAAAAACTCTTTATGCCAGAGTGGCAAAAACTCGCTTAGGCTTAGAAGTGATCTAGCTATGAA